>CAFUXE010000246.1:78896-99290 GCA_903364295.1 Serranus cabrilla
TGTTGAAAATGTATGCATTGTATGTATTATCTATAATAATGTTAAATGTTGTTTGATGTTATTTGATTGTGACATTTTCAAAATCAGTGCACAATCCACAAAGAAAATGTGTATTGTCATTTTAGTTCAAACATTCACTACATTGTTCCCCATGTACCTCAACGGTGAAATTAACTAAATCTGAATCCGCATCATATTAAAAAACCCATATTGGTGGGGCTCTACTCCTAAAGTAAGGGATATTTCTCTGTCATCAGCTTTGCATTGTGGGACTTATCGAACTTTACAATTGTTTGAATTTCTCATGTAATACGACAGCAGATGCTCAGTTGTCGCTATTTAGTGAATTAATGATGTTAGGACTGATGCTAGAAATGATCACATCACCAGCATAATGCCTCACAAAAGCAACAGTTTGGACATATTGAATATTAATCAGTGGACCATTTTTTGTCAAAGTAAGCAGCTCATGAAGACATTACAGCCAATAGTTGAGGCCTGGGTACATTAAGATTAAGGTGAACTATATTTAAAACCTGACTTAAACCTCAAGTCGGTATAATTTTAGTTTTCTTACCTCAACCTCAAGTACAGCTCCAAGGGCAGGAATTATTTTAATTATGTTGCCATTACCAAATGAATGCTTTTTTCATGACAATCCTGTGGAACAAAAACCTTTCTGAGGTTA
Organism: Serranus cabrilla; assembly: GCA_903364295.1. NCBI lineage: Eukaryota > Metazoa > Chordata > Actinopteri > Perciformes > Serranidae > Serranus > Serranus cabrilla. Next base: position 79,585 of record CAFUXE010000246.1, read on the forward strand.
GTGGGGAAAGCTGGTTGATAGTATGAATGACTGTTCCTCTCTTCTATAACATGACATGACTGAGAAGTCGCTCTGCGATATTTCTCCTCATGAGAGGTTGTTAGTAACATAAATGAAAAGGTAGAGAGAAATGATGATGGAGTGAATGAGGCCATGTGATGTTGGTGTTGGTGGGGGTGTTTGGATGTTCCCTCTCGCAGGAAGGTGACAGTTCAGGCTGTATCTGTTATGTAACAGCTCGTACCTTTAGCCACTGAGGATTTACATAAGTAATATGCGTTTCTACTGCTGACAGCAGCCTTGTTGAGATTCAAATGAATAATTTAGGATTATTCTGAGAGAGCGAGGTGTCGCTTGGCTCCCGCTGACTTTGTTACTTATTGGTGAGACGCCTGAGTTGTGGTTTCTAATCTGTTGATAGGGTTTATGGCTTTGTTCTTGTGCAGTCATGTAATGGAGGCTGCACTGAAACCACCCAGAATGAATACAATGGCAGTAATAATCCACCAGAATGAGAATGGCATCTCTATTCATTTGGTGTTTAGTAAGGGTATAGTGATATTAGGGCTTTTAGTATTCTCTGCCATTTCTCAAAGCTTTCTTGTTTTGGATTTCATTTCCAATGTGATTTAAATACATTTAACTGTGCCAGGCTCGGGCCAATGGTCGATTGAATTGACAATCGTTAATGGTTAGAAAAAAATGGCAATACCTATCTAGCTGTCGATGCTTTGACAAGTTTTTTTTTTGCCAGAAAAACACCGTCATGGGTAATTTTAAGGTGTACCTATACCCTTTTCGACCAAGGCATTTTGAGGTCCAGTTCAGAGCCTGTGCCTAATCCCGAACCAGTTCTTCACATTCCGACAGCCAGAGACGGTAATCAGTCAGGAAAATTGGTTCCAGAGCTGCACCAACTCTTTGCTGGTCTTGAACCATCATGTCCAACAAGACCAACTAAACCTGTACCATTAATCTCTTTTTATTTGTTTAACTGTGATCAATACCAGGTAGTCTGCTATGTAGCTAGTTAGACTTAGCAAGCTAGCATTAGCTTACAACAAAGGCTAACATTAACATCTTCTGTTCGCGTTTGGATGTCAGTGTAGGCTCGCAAAGCCAGGAGCAACTTTTGAGAGACAATCGTCTGCTATTGTTGTTATTATGATTGAAGTTGGTGCTAGCATTACTATGAAAGCAGTGTTGTGTATGTATAGTGACGTGTAAAAACTGTTTGTGGTTTGAGAGGGAGTGAATTACTGGAACTGTGCACGGTACCTTCCTGGTATCAGTTTGGTCCTCAGAGTGAGATTGCCAGGTTTGGAACTACTGTGCCTTTTCAGGGACCAAAACTAAAACCTGTGCTCACTGAGCCAGAGGACACTGCATGTATGGAAAATATTTTGTTAGTGGAGAAATAGTTTAAAGACATAACTGCCTCTAAAAACCACAAATTACAATTCAGAGGAATCACAAAAAGATGTGCATCATGCATGAGCTGTAGAGGTTTTTGTTTAGTTTCCATTTGCTTCAGTCTTTATGGTATTTTAGGCTAACCATATCCTGAGGCAATGTCTTTCTCATTTGGAAAGGAAGTAGTGACAAAGTTTAAGGGCGTTCCAGTGATGTTATATCAGCTTAGAGTCAATTATGACATGAACACCAGCACCATAAAGAGGGTTAATGTCTGTTATTAGTGTGCTTTATGGCTCAATGTGAGGAAGTGCAGTCACTCAACCATCCCCCTATTTACTAATCAGGAACCTGGAGGCTATTATGGCCTCCAGTGGTGCTAGATCAAATTAGCATTTTGAGACACACTCAGACTCTCGCTGATCATGTAATTACTGGTCAAGAAGCAGAGAGTTGTGTGTGTGGCTTTTCCTGAGTGGGTTCCAGACGTTTAGAATGAACTGAGGTTTCTGTTTGAACTAGTTGATCCAGCGTAAGATCCATTGGAAACTGTTTTGTTGTGCAGCACCGCTAGTAGACTGGCTGTCCCATGTACTATGCTGCAGTTTATTAGCAGTGCTGCTGTAATTGAACACAAGTGGGTATGACCTCATCCCGACTGCTGCTGAAGTGCTCTTTTTATTAGATTATATGTAGTCAGCTGAATGGCCCTGTCTTGATGACATCTCCATAGATCAATGGGAAACTGACACCCACAAACCATGTGTACAAGCCAAACAACAGCTAGCAAATTTGCTCTTACAATTACATTACAAGGGAAGCTACTGATAGCACATTACTCATCAGTGTCATGTCAATATTAAGAACAGGTCATCATTGCAAGCATCTGACACATGATCAGTCTTGGCGAGTAGCAGATCTGCACCTCAACATATATACTTGTGCCACACTCAATAGTACGACATGTCGGGAAGTGAGCACATACATAAACTGTTCAAAAAGTAAATACATTGGTGTCCTCATTTCAGAGCTCCATATTTATTGCTCGTTGGCAAATGTGAGTGACAGCTCAGCCTTATTCAGCTGCAGAGTGTCCTGTAGAGCCTTTACAAAACCCAGTGACATTTCCTCTGTTTCTGCTGACCTCAGTTAGTTCTTAAGGTCTTTTAAATTAGAAAACTATGGCACAGCCAAGTTACATTTACCTCCTAAACAGCTTCAGAAGTTTGGAACGAAGAATTGATCACATCATGCAACGTGTGATGAGGGGCAATAAGCAGACTGATTTATTTAATTTAATGTTAAGAATCACTGTTTTAACCGGTTTTAACACTAGAATCAATATGAAGGTTTAACGTATGTTTGCTTGGTTTTCCCTACACCATTGAGCATTGACTTTGAGCAAATATATGTACAGTTTCTTTAAATTACTTTTTTTCTTGTGGCTTTAGTAAGTGCCAATATGCCAACAAGCAGGAAACAAATTCAGACTTCAAAACATGTCTATAGAAATGCTTGAGTGGCATCAAAGACACATGTTTTCTGGCCTTTGCTGTGGTGTTTCAGTAGTCCTATATTTGCACACCAAGGCCCTGCAGAAACCAACAGCTGCTCATTACACATAAGCCAAAGAAAATTCTGGGCATATCTGGAACTTTATAGTCCTCAGTGGCCAGAGCCTCAGTGCAGGTTGATGCTGTCTCTTGATTCAGCCCATTAAGGATAACACTGTCCAGATGCTTTGTGGAAAAGATAAGCGCTCTTTCTGTGCCTGCTGGCAGATGGTAGACCCTTTTCACTCCATTTAACACTCCTTCATTTTAGCTTTCCCTCACTGATTTCACCAATTTCAGCAAAACACTGTTTAGGTTTGATATGTTTTGAATCCTTGTCAATGTTGAATTCATTTGTGGTGGTCTGAAATTTCATGTATTATTGGCAGCTTGAACTAAAGCATAGCACATTAACACAAATCATGAGACATTGACAATGGGAGACAGTCAGTGCTGCTTCTTTTAACGGCCTAAAACCCTGATGACACTAACCAAAACCTCATAGTTTTTCCAAGTAGTCCAACATCTTGTGCTACACTGAAATATATAAAGCAGGGTCAACAATCGGGATCAACCATGGGTCAGCTTTTTTGGAGTTGTTCTCTGGGGAGCACACCTTGTTTTTACGGGTGCTGTAGAGACACAGGCCTGTATGTTGTCAGTTGTTGTTGGTGAGGGTATTTTTATTTCTTTTAGGAGAAAAGCTAGTTTATAGATCTTTACAGATGTAATTTCCCCATCAGTGAATTTGGACCAACACAGGGAAAGTGGTGAATGTGTAATATCCCTAATATCCCGGCTCATATATGGTCTGTTTTATACTATGAAATGTAATTGATTTGTTATCTATTTGCCCTGCTTCATGTATAGTTGTAGCACAGTTGTAGTAAAAAGATCTCATCAGCACATCATTGTGCCTTTCGTTTTTGAGACCCAAATAATCATTTTTTAAGTAATTTTTATTGCGATATATGTTAGCATTGTATCAATATTTACAAGACATTCAGGAAATCATATAAAAGTTTGATGTAACCTATAAAAGGAAAAACTGTGGGGCCAAATGTTTTAGTTTGATGGCCAGATTTGGACTACGGTCCACTGTTTGCTTAGCACTTATCTCCAGTGGAATGTATTGGGTGGAAATTTCTCAACAAATATTGACTGGATTTTCATGAAATTTGGTTTAGACACCAGACACTTTAAACTTTTTTTAATCCCTGAATATCATGAAGATTTTTATCGTATGTTGTGTTCCATATTAACATTACATTAAAACTCTTATGTTCAGTGCTGTTGAGCTTTGTTTGGTCTTATTGAAACTATATGAACCCGACTGTGCTGCTGTCACTATGATACATTGCCTCATGCTTTGCTGCCCATTGAATTTCAAACAAAAGAGCCAAAAATCCACCACATTCAATGGTGAGATAACACGGGGCTGATCAGTCCACACAGTTTTTCATAAAGCTTATCTTGATTGAGAGTTCTGCTCGCGATGACTACGATGGCAATGAATATTTCATCATTAGACAAATGGCGTGTGCTTTATTGGTGTGCTGATGATGGAGTGTTGTTCATGCAGTAGGGTCACTCCTCAGGTGATGGATTATGTTAATGACTGATTTAACTATGATTCACACAGTTTATTTTTCCTGCAGTTATGAACTAATAATGCATCATGATTAAACTCTCTCTCTCTCTCTCTCTCTCTCTCTCTCTCTCTCTCTCACACACTTTTCATTAAACAAACTATATGCTCTGGTTCACAGCAGCTAATGACATGGTGCATGAACTGATTTTACATAGTTACATAGATCCATTTACTCAGAAGATTATTGCTAAGGTCCAACAGTTGAGGACCTCTGGACAAGCTTTGCCAAGGCTTGCATGAACAGACAGACATGTGATACAAAACCTGTGGAGGTGTGGATGTTGTACACGGCAACAGTGAAATATATTAATGGAAACAGTCGTTTTTACTGACAAATATACTAAAGTGGAAAACATGCTCTGGCCTTTTTTTTGGATTTTATAAACCAATCAGAATAATTCTGGGTTGTGCAGCAACAGTGAGTGCCCCTGCAAAATAGATAGCAAAGATAAATGGTAAATGGACTGCACTTATATAGCGCTTTTCTAGTCTTTGTGACCACTCAAAACGCTTTTACATTACAGACTGCACTCATTCACCCTTTCACACTGGTGGCCGAGGCTACCCTGCCACCTGCCACCATCAGGAATTCATTCACACACCGATGAACGCTTCTTCGACATGTAGGCTGCCATGGTCAGGGATCGAACCACCGACCTTCCGATTGACACATGAGGGAAGTGAACAGCAGTCTACATCTAGCCCTGACATTATCCTGTAGTATAGGGCGCTATGGGAATGAGTTCTTAAACCCAAAAGTAAGTTAGCATTTTAGCATCCTGGGGTCAGACCTCTCAAACTCAATGAGGATTCTGAATGGGTTTTTGGTTAGATGCTTGAAATAAGGTCTGGGGTCAACACAAGCTTAAGATATGTTGGAGCTTTTGTTAGCAAACACGTCCACTTATGAAATTTTTAAGCTTTAAGTTTTAAGCTACGGATTTGCTAGCTTGTCAAAACCACTGGTTAGCTTAACTGAAGCATAACAGTAGTGACATAGAAGTCATGCGACTTTGGTATAGTTAGCTATAATGTAGAGTAGCGTTAGCTTTTTACTTCTCTTGGCTGCATTTACACTTCAAGCATCATAAAAGTGCCATTAATTTGTCAAGAATACCCTGCTGAACAAAATGCGTAAGTAGCCTATCAGAAACATGCATTTATTTTCTGCAGTGATCCAAAATCCAATGTAAAAATCCCATAGGCGAATTCTCCATAGACCCCATGGCGATGATAACTTCCTGGTTGGCCTACAAAAATACATAATTTTGTTTACTCTCTATTGATCAAAGAAATGAATGAAGTAGAGTTGTGTGTTTCTACATTCAGAAACATTCAAGTTATTCATTTCATTAAAATACCAACATTACTATAGGGGCAATGTTATTGTGAACAAATAAGAATGTAAAAGATTTTACTTAGCTAAGACTGCCAAAACATATTTACTATTAATAGCATTAAGCCATTTTTATGGACACCTTTGTCTTGCTTTTTTTTTTTCACCAGGTGTAGAAGAAAACATTGATTTCTATGGCAAGCAGGCCGGGCTGTTGCCAGCTGCCCCAACAGTACCTTGTCAGGAACACTTTACTTTAAATCCCCCTATTTAACACCAAGCACTTATGACCATTTTAAGGTTTTTTAACATACTATAATATAGTAGTGTGTAGCTACAGTATAACAACAATTTGAGTGCTTATGATATAGCTACAACATTTGTCAGCAGTTCTAATGGCTCTATGATATTTTCATTAAGTTATAGTTTATAAAGCAGCCTCCACCTATGAGTGCCACCAGGAGGAGTTCTGTTTTTTAAAACATACAAACCTAAATATCATTTTAATTCATCTCAGTAAAATCCTTCAATAGAGACTGACTGCACAGAATTACTAACTGCATGTTTTCAGATACATTATCAGGAGTTCTGGAGCTTTCTCCTATATAACATGATCATGATCATGAAGATCATGAAGATCAAGCTAAAGTGATAAATTAATCTTCCAAGCTATTCCCAAAGCCAAGAATAATCATCAAAAATGTGCTGCTGGTTTGGGCTTCATAACTACAGGGTAAATATAATAGGTTTATTTTTTTAAGGCTTGTGTCATAATCTATTACAAAAACAGACTAGTGGTTTTACACTGAATTAAATTCCACTTTAACTTTTCCGTCGCCACCTGCAGGTGATTTTTTTTCACCTTTGATATTGTCAATTTTTTCCTCTTTCCCTGTGCATGGACACAACACAAGCTCATCCAACCTTTTACAGTTGGATGAGCCTGTGTTGCGAGCAGATGTCTGAAGTGTAAACAAGCCAAATGTTCAACACTGACCATGCTGAGCCTGTCTGAGCCTGAGTATAGATCTACGTAATTGAACTTGAAAATCGGCCAGAACAGAATACAGTATTATTTCTTATAGTAAAAACAGTCCTCGAATGCTCTCAGCACTTCACTTTCCCTCAAACATTTGAACGCAAATGAGACTGAGCTATTTCAATTGAAGCAGAAAAGTAAAAAGCTTCTTTATCAGCAAGGCTTCATGTTTGAATTGAAGAGCTGAAAAGACTTTTTTTTTTTTCATTTTATTACTGTTGAGTTGCACTCTTAACAAGGCGAGGGCTTTTCAAAGTCTATTTGTTATACATGAGTAAGCACACATTTCCCATGCTAATTTTCTGCACCGCACTTCATCTCTCACCCGCCGAGTGCAGGAATAGTAAACTGTTGACCCGGTGACTCCAGATGCCAGACAAGGCCCGTCCCTGATTGGGCTCCACGGTGCTTCAATCAGGTTAATTGGCCAGGACTATAGTATCAGTGAGAGCAGTGAAATGAGAGGGGAATACTGGAATTGGAAAAACAAAAATTGTACGCTGAATCGTGCATGCCTCATTATCTGTTGATTGACACGTCTGCAGGGGGGGAGGGGTGAGGTGGGAACTGCCAGATCTCAAAAGGAGAACAAAACAAGTTTGTAGCTCTGACTTTGGATGCATGTTTGGATTTTGTCTCTGTGACTGTAGCAGATACACTATATGCAGTATGTATATGTTAAAAGATAAACTTCTATTTTAGATGCAGTTTTTGGTTGTGAGCTTTCTAGGCAGGTGAACGATCTGTGTTTAATTTACACAGTAAGATCATGAAAAATCTGTAAAAATAGATATTTAATGCAATTTGACCATTAATCATATCAGCAAAAGGGCATTCATGTTGTGTTTTATTAGAATTAATTAGTCCTGTTGTTATATTTGTCTGTAAAATCATCCCATATCTTTCTTTTAAGTACTTGATCTTGAAATGGATAATTACATGGATCATTTCAACAGAGACTGGGAAGCCGGAAAGTCTTGTTTCAGTTGAAAAGCATTTAAAATCAAATTCAAAATCAATTTGCAATAAATTGAAACAACTCAAGTTACAAAACCTCTAGTTCTATGATGTAAATGTAAATATGCTCAATATTATCTTGTGGGGGTACATAAAAATGTATGTGATATAGTTGTTGGGCCGGTCAAATGGCGGGCTATGAGAAAGGACAGAGCAGATCTATTCTTTAAACAAGAATAATTACAGCTGCTGGGGTGTGAAAATGACATTAGCAGAGAACATGAGTCCATATCATGAGTTGAAGTTAAATTGCTGTTTGATGTATTAAAGCTGCATGATAAGTTTTAGCCACAGTGCAAGGACCTGTAAATATAACACACATGACATAAATAAATGACTTAAAAGTTAAGGTAAAATGAACAACAAGTACATTATCACGCAATGATTTGACACAGAATATTGTCTATAAATTATTTCCTTGTTTCAAAAGTGTTTCAAAAAATTGTTCAGCTTAAAAGAAAATGATACCTTAGGATCTACAGTTGGAACTGTGTCCATAGCGACGTAAATCCTCATAGCCTTCTAAGTTTTGAACAGTTCCATTACATTACATTGCTTAAGATTAAAAAACAAAATTAGTCGACAGAGACGGTCCAAAGCGCCTGGGCCAGTGGTGCAAACACCAACACTCCCCTGATTCTTCGGGCTTTATTGGCAGCAAGGCTAACAATAAATGAGCTAACAGACCACAGCTACAGTTAGTGGTCAGCTTTACTCTGTCAAGAAACAACAGAAACAATTATTCAACAAAGCCATGTGACAACACTTTATATCTTTAGCTGTTAAATACTCATCTGTGTTAAACAGATTAAGCAGCTTTGTGTGCTGCTGTGTAGGTGATGCTTGCTTTATCACAGACTTTTCACTGAAAACAACTGCCTGCTGATAAAAATTTTGATTAAAATGTTGAATACTGCAACTTTGAAATAAAACAGTGTGTAATGCCACTTCTACCAAGTTCTGTAGTATATATTTATTTATCTTAAAATATGGATGGTAAACCTCAGGAAAATGGTTATCAGAGAAAATGGGAGAAGAAGATTTCAATGAGAACAGCAGAAAATACTTAAAAGTTAGTGAACCAAGTAAAAGGTTATCAATATTACAGGAATACACAGAGCTTTTTTTCTGCTTGATAGCATTGAAGAAACCTGGAAACAAACTTGGTTTGCCGAGGAACAAAAACATGCTTTTCCAACCCTTCTGGGTCAGATTTGGACTTTTCTTGGTGCACTGCCTCCTGCTGTCAACAACCCTGTCATGCTCTGTGCGATTGATTTGCCGCCCTTCACAGGAAATGAAAAGAAGGCAGCTGCCCCACCCAGCTCTGTATGTTTGGTGTGATTACACCTCCAGACATTTGTACCTCCCTCTTCTCAAACACTCCCATAATATAAAATACAGGAAGACACCAAGAAAATATTACATGTATTAAAGGCCACAATTATGTATTTTCAGTACAGCAGTTAATCAGCAGTGAAATCAGATGATTGTAAAGGCAAAAAAAAATGATGACTGTGTTCTTGCCTGATGGTGTGGTGGTGATGTTTGTGCCCCATTAATAGGGACAGTATGTAAATAAAAGAAGGTTCAGTAATTTTCTCATTTACACTGGAATGAAGACACATGGGAAAGTAGTTATTAAAGGAGGATCTATGTTAATGGAAATGATCTAATGTGTAAATAAACCATGTCTTCACCATGTTGTTTGAATGTAGACATATGTCAAAGTTCCATATTATCCTGTAAAAATAACTCTTTTCGTTTGTTTCCTTATATTCCAGTTGTTCCTGTATCAATTACTGAGAGGTCTCTCCTACATCCACCAGAGATACATCCTTCACCGCGACCTGAAACCACAAAACCTGCTTATTAGCGACACCGGAGAGCTCAAACTTGCTGACTTTGGTGAGTAAGCTGGACAAGAATGCTTAATGTTTTGGTTTTTTTGCCTGTATATATGTCTGTAAGATGTGAGAGTGAATATCACCTCTGTGCTATGATATGATGTTAGAGGAGGCAGAGTGATGATTACACAGTGAGGGTTCAGATTATCAGTACTATATGCTCTATCTTTTAATCTGAATCTTTTACAAATTTGTGTTGGTTGGGTTCCACTTGGAATTTTTCTGTAAATGTGAATGGATTTTTGATGTCTCATCTTGACTTTGGTGTTTGTTCCAGCTAATCTCACCATTTGTATATAACCATAGTACACCAGTAGCTCAAACAGTAGGTAGTTTGCAGAGGAATACCTTAGTTAAAGATGTGTGTTTGGACTTGAGATAGTTTTTTACTTTCCAGTAAGAGTAAGGTTAACCCTTTTTCTCCTAGTAATCTGCAACACAGGTGAAGGACACAGTCTTAAAAGACAAAAATGTTGTGTTGTATAATCCCAGAATAGTGGGATTCTTGGAAAAAGAACTGCCGTATTGTTTTTTCCCCCCTTTTTTTGGCCAAGTATTGGTGTGGTTTTGGATGGACTGTTGGTCAAACCATCTGTCCAACACTTCTGCCAAGATCACAATATCTTGACAACTAGTTGACCCCATGGCCTTTTCTTTCCTTGACCTCTCATCTAGGGCCAAAGTTCCCACTTTTATGCAACACATCAACATCAAAATGTGCATGTGCAATCATGTATGCATGTTTACATGTGTGCATGTTCAAGTGTGTGTGCGAGTGTGTGTTAGAAACCCCTCCTGAAGTGGCACCATATGGCTTGGATCCATACTCAGTAAACACTGCTTACATTGCCTGTCTGGCATCCTGGGGAGGGGGGCAGACAAAGTGGCAATCCAGCCTTCTGCACGTCCAATCCATCTATCCATCCACTCATCCATCCGTCCAGTCTCTTTAGTCTCAGCCATCATCCTTTTTTCTTTCCATTCTCTCATTCCCCTCAAACCTTCCTTCCCCTCTACTATCCATCTCCTTACCCATCCGCCCTTCTACCCAGACAGATTGGGGGAGGAGGAAGGTGGCAGCTTCATTAATAATGCAAACCATGTATTAGTGCAGAAACGTTACTGCGAGGGAAATGAGAAGGAGAAAATAATGGACAAAATACCAAATGAGCAAGAATGAAAATCCCCGGCCTATTAGTCTGTTGCTGGAGCTGTGCTCATCAACAAACATGCACAAAACACAGAATCAGCCTTTGCCTGAGGGATGCCAGATGAGAAAGGTGAAGGCTGTGTGTGTGTGTGTGTTTGCGTGTGTGTTCGTGTGGCCGCCAGGGCTCCCTCTGGTCCCGGGCCTTGGCAGCAGGCATACAAACGGCCGACAGCTGAGGCCTGTGGTGCTGGTTGGAGTAAATGAGACAGACTGAGGCTGAGTGTCAACAAAGGAGGGGCTGAGGGATACAATAGGAGGTGGCAGAGCACTCAGTGGGAATGAGGGTGTGTGGCAATTGGATCGAGGGTACAAGGACTGTATTAAGATGGGTTATGGGGGAGCTAAAAACCCAGCAAGTAGAGAGGAAGGGTTTTTTTAGACACAAGACGTCCTCTAAAGCTTCACATGAAGCGACGTCCTTTTTCAGCGGATCACAGCTGGATCAGCTGCCAGTCAGCTTTAACGGCTCTTTGTGTCTGTACTCAAGTGCATTGTATGTATATAGTAAAGACTGCACACAGTTAGCAGCTCCCTGATTGGCTTACAGCCTTAAAAACACATGTACCTGCCCACTAGCCTGAAGACGTCAGACTCAATTCTGTTCAGAATGTGAGTCTGAAACTGATCCATTGGGCTGTGATTATGGGGCGGGTTTCAACCGAACCAGGGAAAAAATGCCTCTTCGCTCTATTGGATAGATCGACAACCAATCAGAGCAACGTAAGATGTGACGTATGTTCAGCCAGGATTCCGGGCTGCCGACGGCGCTCGTAATGTCCAACTCCTCGTGCACGCCGAGCTGCGTGATGTCCGTCTCAGTCGCCTCCTTCACCTGGTCCTCCATAAGTGCGACCAAAAGTGAAACCACAATGAGCGCTGGGTTTCCCTTGTCTACCAACTTCTTTGCGACCATCAGGGCCAGCTGATAAATCAAACTCCTCTCCTCTCCAGCGGCAGCCGTGTTCGTTGTACACAAACCCAAGCGCTCTTTAGTCACGTGACTGTCGCTCATCTGTCCATCATCGTGTAAAACCCGCCCTGACAATTTCATTGGTCATGTTTTTTTGATACATCGCATAGAAGCTCCTCAATGGAGCAGTGCCAGACCGGACTGCCCGCAGAAAAATGTTGTAGGCGGGGCTACAGTTCGGCTGCACCCAGACTACCTGCCCACAGCACTACTAGCTAAATTCAAGTTACTGGATGCAATTAAATCAAGCAGCAGCACTTAAAAAAAAAACCTCCAGTGTATTTTGGCATTTTTATATTTCATATTTTACTGAGTCCCTACAATGATGCCATACTGTTTTCCCATTTTTTATTTACGAAGAACTTAATTTTCTGTGCAAAGTTGCAAGTTGGTTGTTGCTAAAACAGGAAGATGTGTCTGACTTTGGTAGTTCTACAAGTCATACGACTCCTTCAGGCCTGCGAATGTTACTTATAGCTAATGCTAACTCATTTACCGTCTATGAGTTAGGTCCCCTTACTTATTGCATCAGCTAACTGAGGTCATCATTTTATTTTAGTTTCCTTTCCCGGAGTTTAGTGTGTTGTCTCCAAAGTGGTGTTTGATTTTGCTGGGAACAGGTGAAACCATCATAGTGGATTACATAAAATCCAACAACACACTGGCTGACTGTCACTGTCTTCACCCTTTATTCACACAGCATTTACATATTCACTTATAGAAAAGAGGTGAATCAGGAACTTAGAAATTCTTTATTCATTCATTCATTATCATTCATTCTGACACCATCATTCCATCTCTTACATGTGTCTATTCTCTTTCACATGTGACTATTCCTTCTCTTACTTATTATATTATATTATTATATTATTCTGTTTCAAATGCAGTATTATCCTCTCTTACATAATTTTGTTTTACTTTTACCCTCACTCATATACACCATACTTTTGTTACATACACCATTATCCTCTCTTACAAAAGCTATTGCTATAGTATAATGTGTGTATAAGGATATGTTATAGTTGTCTGTGTTAGAGAACAGTGTTGTGTGTAACAGAGTATGATGATGCAGAAAAGAGGGTATTGTTGTGTATGTTAGAGAGAATAGTAATCTATGTGTAGGAGAGTATGATAGTAAATAATGGATAGTATGACTGCACGTAAAAGAGGGGATGACAGTGTGTTGTACATGTGAGATGATGGTGTTGTATGTGAGACCAAATATGAATGATCAATTAGTAGGCCTCCCATAGTAGCAACTTGCATTTGTACAAATTACTGACAACCAACCAGTTAGCCATACCCCATGTTGTAATGTCATGTTGGTTTTTTATGTCTGCGGGGTCAGAGGTCACGGACATCCAGTGTTGGTTTTCTGCCTTTCCCCTCACCCAGAGACTTCTCTGCACTCTATAAAAGATGTTATGGATTGTAAAAGGTGAAATCCCTATATTACCTTCCAGGTCTGCATTGTGAAACATTCTTCTTGATATACTGTTAGACTAGGCAAGGCAAGGCAAGTTTATTTATAGTGCACAATTCATACACAAGGCAATTCAAAGTTCTTTACAGTGACAGAAAAACAAAAATAATCATTAAAATCATTGAATAATTTAATTTTAAATTTAAAGTAAAGACTACAGAAAGATACTCTCAGTTGTGGTATGCAGTGCTAAAAAGAACGGTTTTCAGCCTGGATTTGAACATTGTCAGAGTTGAGGCCTGTCTCACATCTTCTGGAAGACTGTTCCAGATTTTGGCAGCATTAAACTGAAACGCAGCCTCACCGTGCTTCGTCCTGACTCTGGGCACCAGCAGGAGACCACTCCCTGAGCTTCTCAGAGCCCGAGATGGTTCATATGGCTCTATCATATCGCAGATGTACTTTGGCGCCAGACCATGAAGAGACTTGTACACAAGCAGAGCTGTTTTAAAGTCTAGTCTGTGAGTGACAGGAAGCCAGTGCAGTGACCTGAGCACAGGACTAATGTGGTCATAGGACTATTTGCCCAAGTGATGAACCTTACTTCATCCGTGCTTGTGAAAAACTTTTTTAAGGTTTAAATGGCGTGATTTTAGGAAAGTGGGGTTGTCACCAGGACAGCTGAGTTGCCAGAGCTCTGTATCCCTGCTGCTGCTATAGTTGTGGAGTCGATCCAGAAACTCCCCCTGCTACTCCTCTGTGGGTTTACTCATTTTTTAATGAGCTGCACAAACAACCAGTACATAAATTAGGCTTTGCAGAGCCCACGTTTTATATCAAGGACAAAACTAATTTAGTCCAACTTAAGCAATGTGTGCGGTGTAATTTGTAGTGTTTATATAGTGGTGCGGTGTGAACAACAATCACTGCAACCTCTGCCTCAACACACACAAAACTGTAGTGTACTCCACAGTACTTAATCCTATATAGAACTAATATAAATGACCAGGAATTTTTTCACTTCAATTATCGCTTACACTGTGTCGACTAATTCAGAAGTCAGTTCAAATCTGATTAAAAATATAAATGAAACAGATCAAATCAGCTCTTCTAAAAACATTTTAATAGAAAGTAGCAGTAGAGTTAAGATTATTTAAAAGATTACATTACATTAATTATTTTGCTACACGCTCCAACTATGTACAGGAAAACTGAAGAAAGATAGGTGTTGTGATTCTCCAAATCCACTGTTTCCGTTTTATTTTTGCAATTCGATTACATTTTTTTTATTTCAACTATATTTTTCAGCACTGCCTCAGCCTTAGTTAGTCCCATTTGCAAATTCGTCTTTAAAAAGAGTGTTTACATTGTATCAAGTGTGATATAACTACCACATTAACACTAAGGACATTCAAATCAAATCAAATCATCAAAATCTTCATAGGCCATGTTCATTAAAAAATAAAGTAGCACGTGTGCAATGTCTGCTGTATGTTATTTGCTGACGATGCTGTCACTCACAAAATGACTTCAACCTTACGAGAGCTTTCTGATGGTCATGAAGCAGCAGATGAGCCCTGCTAATAGCCAGCATACTTCTAAGCCTCATGAGGGAGTGAATGTGTTCACAGTTGGGATGAACCTGCTGAAAGGCTGCTTGTGTTTGCACTCAAACACTGAAGCATTGCCATATGCTGTCAGTGTCCATCACCAACCTGGAACACAGGCCACGGTCTACGGCCAGCTCCTTATCTGAGCTCCATTCACACCACAGAATGACTGAGCTTTGTGTGTTTGGGCCTCCATTTGTTTGAGGACCTGTTCCAGACAGTTTTTGGAACAGTCAAGGGCCATTTTCAGTGACCTGGTAGGCCAGTTGTACTCCCTCATACAGCAAAGGGACTTGTTTTTAGCCATGGGAGGAGCATGGCTGTAGGGATGATAATGGTTGTTTGTTTGGTAGGTCCACTTTGGTCCAGACTGAAATATCTCAGCAGCGACATGATAGACTGCCTCCATATTCCAGATAATGGATCCTAATGACTCAGTGATTCTCAACTCACTCTGTCAACTCATTACACTCTGTTTTCATCTGCAGTCTGACACGTAACTTATTCCCTAACCAATTACCAGAGGCCAACATATCCGCCTGAATCTAACGTCATTTTACATCAGCACTGATGCAACATAATTGGATGGATGGACATGGAATTTGGTGCACAATA
This sequence comes from Serranus cabrilla, assembly GCA_903364295.1. Taxonomy (NCBI): domain Eukaryota; kingdom Metazoa; phylum Chordata; class Actinopteri; order Perciformes; family Serranidae; genus Serranus; species Serranus cabrilla. The sequence goes on from CAFUXE010000246.1 coordinate 95,329, forward strand.
AACACTGGTGATCATTGTGATTACTTTCATTATCCTCTGATGTTACACCTACACACTTAATAATTCCCATCAGCCTCAGCTGTACTTGTACAAATGTGAGCATGCTTACACATTCAAAAGGTGGAAATGGAAAACAATATAGCAGCTAAACATCGTCATTTTGAGCACTTTAAATGCTGATGTTAACAGTTAGTCTCAGTGAATCGACCAAAATTACAGAAGTTCATCATCTTCTCAACTTGTCAATCAGATTCAAATGCAGTAAATACCTGGAACTGATCCTTGCAGTTTCACAACTTCATATTTTTACACATCATTATTTCAGGTTTGATAACATTGTAGTTGCAGGATCTGGTAATATTGTTGAAGAAAAGTTTGTAAGTTAAGGCAATAATACTGTATAATATGATCATAACGCATACAAATGATGGCCAAAAGAATGAGACCCTAATAAGCTGTAAAAACCCAGACTTAACGATCTTTGTGTTAATACTATTGAGATATTATGTACATAGAGGATCTCTTCCTTGCAGGTGTTGGAAACGTTTAATAATGTAATTGAAAATGTTGGGAAATGGTGAAAATAAAATTCATAGGCCTAGATGTTTTATTGCTTGATTTATGAAACCAAATGTCCAAAACTCTGCGCTTTTCAGTTTCTGTCATATTTCATATAGTATGACAAAGGAGGCATCAAATCCCTCCATTTAACTGAAACAATTAAAAGATTATGATATTAGTTGCAGATTAATTTTCTGTCATTTAATTACAATAATGAATCTTTAAAAATCTAATTGGCTGCTGAAGTGACTGGCTCAGGGTTACCACCAAAGTATTGGATTGCTTTAAATTGATCAAAAGCTTTGTAGTTTTGTTTTCCCCGAGCGCAGCTATATCAAGCTAATGCGTACTGATGTGTGTTTATTTTCTGGGAAGGTGGTATCGCTGTGCTGTGAAGTAACAGCTGCTGGGATAATGATGTGTGAGGAGTGAAGCAATGTGACAATGGAGCTGGAGTAATGTTGCAGGCATTCAGAGCAGACTGTTTGGCTCTCCCCAGTGAGCTGTTCCACCCAGTGCCTCGCTGCTGCACTCGGATATGTGTGTGTGTGTGTAACTGGGGTGTGTATTCTTGGAGGCAGCAGATCATGTTCTGAAGTCCATCAAATGAATCAAGCCCATGTGAATGTGTGTGGGGACCAGACTGAAAACTGCAGAGTTTAACACAGCAGCAGCTGATATGATGTGTGTGTGGTGTGTGTGGAGGTAATGACCTGACTGGTTTCCTGTAGGCCACTAAATGCAGAGCTCTTTACAGTCCACTTTGTGTTGGGAAATGAACTGAAACGATGGCAGGTGGTGCACTGCCTACACACACGCACACATTAGAAAACATTAAATGTTGGAACTTAAAGAGGACACACATTTTCTATCAAAATGTTGATATCCAGCCATAATAATTCCACATACATGCGTGTTACTACTTCGACCCTCTTCCTATTTTTATTTTTATACAGCACATAGCTCACCCATATAATTATTCGTCTATACTGTACATATCTGCTCATCGTTTATATATAATGTCTATACCAGGGGTGTCAAACTGATCCAGTAAAGGGCCAAGTGGCTGCAGGTTTTTGTTCCAACCAAGCAGGAGCACAGGTGATACTGATAACTAATCAACTGAGTGAAGACAGTTCAGGTGATTGAATGATTGGATTCAGGTGTGCTTCTGCCACTCTGTCCTTTCCTGGATCAGTTTGAAACCCCTGTTCTAGATGACAAAAAAACAAATTATAGTATATCCAAAAATTGGTCATAGTGTAGTTCACCCAAAAATGCCTAAAAATGCTTTTGGACCCGGGTAATTGTATAGTATATCTAAAAATATGAAACAAGAAACACTATATTATAGTGTGTCCAAAACTGGAAAAAAATGGCATACTATATTATATTTAATATCAGATCAGTTTGACACCCCTGGTCTATACATACCTTACATTATTGTATTCATACTTGTTAATACTTGTATTCTGCACTCATCCCATGTATTTATTCATCTTTTCATGTAAATACTCTGCACTTTACTGCCTTTCTGCACTTCTGGTTAGATGCCAACTACATGTTGTTGTCCTTGTTTCTGTGCTCTGTGCAATGACAATAAATCTAATTTAAACAAATTAAATTTAATTGAAGTATGAGTTGAAAGCCTTGGTGACAAAGGTTATGTAAGAAATTCAATAGGATATGACAGAACAAATCAAGTTTGTAGCTTTCCATGTAACCTCAGCTGGTTGTCTTATTTGTCAGTTAGGTTTGACCCTTTCTTCAGAAAACAAAATCTTGGTGTTGTTTTGCATCGGGCAGCCAAACAGAACAGTATTTATCTACTTTGGTTTCTCATCCCTATTAGATGAATGCATTGATAGACATGGATATAGATAAACAGAGGGTTGCCGGTTTGAATTCCAGGACTGGCGTTCCCTTGAGCAAGACACCTACACTAGGGATGTAACGATGCATCGTGACACGAAAAGAAATCGGTACAAATGCGTGACGACTCGCACCGGTTGACAAAAAAAATAAGTAGGATATAATTATTTTTCTTCTTTTTCTTTTCTTTAGAAATAGGTTACGTTTATTTATTTCGTCTTGTGGACGGGATCGTATTGTGTTTGCGTCCTGCGCATGCGCAAGAATTGTTGAGCCTGCACAAGAGGACAACGCATACCTAATTTTATTGATAGTATCAACTACTACTGTCAATAAAAAAATACTCAGTATCTTATGAAAATGTTACGTTCGAGCAAAAATTGACTATTGCACGGCAGAATAGATTATGGCGGCCACCACAGACTCGCTAATTAAGAGGAAGCACTGGATAGCATACATTTGTGTATATTTTTGTGTACATTTTTTTTTTTACTGAAGCTATTTGAAAAACATTTAGGTTTTTTATTATTACTATTAATATTATTGTAACAGAACATTCAAGCAGCAATGTGTTTTTTTGTGCATTTATTTGCTGTCAGTCCAAATGTTCTATTTTTGAACAAAAGGGTGGAAATAATAATAATAAAAAAAATTCTATCCAATTCATTGATTAATCTAAAAATAATCGAACAATTGATTGATTATTAAAGTATCGTTAGTTGCAGCCCTAGTTATTTTTGCAGAGGTTAAATTTCCCCATTTTGGATTATAAAGTGATCTAAAGTTCAAGCCACCACCAACTATAAGCCCTGTGCCCAATAATTGTTTGCATGAACTCATATGTTCTAGTGGGTCAGCTTTCTGCCTTAACATGATTACTTAAATGTCATGAAAAGGTGTGATAATCATTTTAAGAATTTGTCATTTTACTTATCACATAGACAGTACCCGAACAATTAAGGGATGGGAATTCTTACACTTTCTAGTGAGCTCAACTCATCTCCAAAATGACCACCACTTTTCATCCAATTCAGCCTCACCAAAGGTATGATATGTGGATGTGTACACAGATTACTCAAATATTTATCCTACTCGACTTTTTAATTTGTAGAATACCAATTTTTATACTTGTATGTGGTATAAAAACCCTAAATGACACACAGGTTTTCCATTTACAAACAATCATGCACAGTTGTGTCAGAAAGCTAAATTCCAGTGCAAATGCTTAAATAGCTATGTCTAAACATGAATGTTTCAGAGCTACATTTGTATACATTCACATTGATAAATATCTGACAGCTCTTGCTAGCTCACATGGGTCATGGAATTCCAGGCAGAAATACTGTAGCTCATGTCAGTGTTAACCCAGTTAGTGAAAAGGGAAGGAATTTAAGTGTTTTCTCAAAAAGTCAAATTGTTCCTTTAGGTGAATCCAATAAATAGAGAACACAAATGAAAAGCGGAGAACAACTGACTAACACTGACTGAGCTTTAGCTCTCTCCGTTCTTGACGGGTTACACTGGTACGG
>CAFUXE010000247.1:20860-44771 GCA_903364295.1 Serranus cabrilla
TCTGAAACCCCTCCACGCCTTCCTCATCACACAAAGCAGCGCTCGGCTTCATTCTCGCAGCGCTGGCTGATACTTTCATGTTGCTCCAAAAGCCAAATGGGCAGTTTTCTAAAGGGGAAAGCAGCCGAAGACAAACTGAATGCAGACTTCCTCTGAAGTGGAGACTTCTGGGCTGTTGCCTTGTGGTGGATGCAGTCCTGTGTACAAAATAGGGTACAAAAGACTTTGGCAAGTGATGACACCCCCCTGCCTCCTCCTTCAGACCAATAAGATCTCATCCCACCGCAGCTCAACTGTTTTACAGCAGCAGCAACTGTTTTCTGTTCTGTTTACTCACTGTATGACGTGATTAATCACAGCAACGTAGGTGTTCTTTCAATGCCGGAAAGACACCGATTATCACAGAAAAAAGCGATAAAAACAGGCATTATCATCAAAATTTTAACTTAAAGACAGTCCTTGAACGGATCATTGTTTACAAACGTTTACATTAGAAAAAAATAACCAAAAACGAAGCTTAGAATTATGATATTTCTGTCAAAATCTCTTTGTCATTTAAAATCAAGCGTTTGCACAAACCAGATCCTGTTAAAAATGTTAAATTCTGCTCCTCAGAGACACTATGATTGATTCTGCTGAGACCAAAGGTCACGTGACAAATATTCACTGAAAATCTGTTTACACAGAGCTGAGAGGAGAGGACAGGAGAGGCTGCAGACATGCAATTAAAGATAAAGATTTGCAAACTGAAAATATGTGCGCAAGAAAGCAAAGATGCACAAAAGTTATATTCAATATTATATCAAACGATGCAAAAGACTGTTAAATCATGAAGTGATCGAGCACTTAAAAAGTATTAAAACACAATCGACTGTGAATTAAAAATAAACAACTTTCTTCAAGTTATCTTGATAACTTGACACCCAGACAGGAGACACTACACACTCTGAAATCAAGGACTTAACCAATCAAGGAAACAAGGAAGTACACTTCCAAACCCTTGAGCACGCTGCCATCTACAGCGTGCACAGAGAAGCGCAGCAGGCGACAGTTAAACTCCCAGCAGCCTCTCTGTGTTCAGGTTCTTACCGATGTTCTTGGCGTAAACAGGCACCAGCACGTTGACCAGCCGCTCTGCAGCCAGCAGGCCCACACACAGCAGCACCAGGCCCTGCAGCGCCGGGGCGCCCTGGGGCCACACGTAGGGCAGCAGCAGCCTCAGCTTCCTCCCGAAGCCCCGCCACACCGACGAGGAGCAGGGAGAGGAGACGGGAGAGGAGACGGGCTGCATCTGAGCAGAGAGACACAAAAACAAGGCTTCTTTTAGTTTGTTAGTTCATGTTCACACTGAAACAGAAACCAGCTCACAACAGGTTCAAATGAACTCACCTCAACAGTTACGACTCCCTTTTTTCGTCCTCTTCCGGTGAAGTCTGCCATCGGTTCCAGCTGCAGCTTCACTGTTTCATGAAACTTGTTCCTTCAGCAGCTACACACACATTCTATGTACAGGATTACCAGCAAATATTTCATTAACTGGAGCTGAGAGCTTAAACCTGCTCCCATGAGTCAGAGTCAGAGTGACACACACACACACACACACAGACACACACACTCTGTTGTGTTTGGAGCTTTCAGGTTAAAGTAGCTGTATCAGCATTTTGTTTTGAGCTGTGAGCAGAGCAGTGTGTGTGTGTGTGTGTGTGTGTGAGAGAGAGAGAGAGAGTGAGAGTGAGAGTGAGAGAGAGTTTGTGTGTGTGACAGTGCCAATAGAAAAACTAAATTAAGTAAATGAACTAAAAAAGCTAAATTATGCAAGATTTGTGATTTGGTGCCCCAACCGTTTGACACACACACTGTATAAAAAGAATAAGTCATACAAGAATTTTTTCCCAAATTTACAGTTTTATTTTAAGTTCATTTTCTTGTTTTTTTTTTCTTTCTACGACATACAAATGCAATAAAACAAGATAAATGACTTTAATAAAAAATATTAACCATAAAATGGAAGTTGAAATCTATGAATTTATAAAATGGGGCATTATAGATTTTATTGTACAGAATTACATTTTTTAGTATGTTATTCTTATTTTTTAAATAGATTTTTACTGTATAATCCCCATATTATTATTGATGTTATTTGTAAGATAACTCACAGTTGCTTACTGTCATTTGACTTTTTTTATTGGTAAAAAAAAGTTGTTGCTTTAATCTGTTAAACTCCTGAAATAGTGCATGCTTAAATTAGACTTAGTAAGTTTTTAAAAGTTTGTTAGAATCTACAGAATTATACACTCTGCCTCTTAAAACAACTTTCTTAAATTTGAGGAGTGGTTGCACCGTGCAATGTCATGCAAATGTATTAATATTAAAAAAAAAAAAAAAACAATTATAGAAAAATGTAATTGCAATTTTTCTTTCATCAACTTGCAAGCAATTATATACTTCTATTGGACATTTGTATACTTTTTTATACATGTAACAATAATAAATAGTTTTGAGATACAAAAGAAAACAAACAAAAAGTAAATAAATAATAATTTAAAGAAAAACAATTTCATTTATTTAGTATTTATATATGCATTTTTATTCAATTTTTAATGTGATCTCTGTTAAATAAAATGTTCAAAATGTGTTATTTTATATTTATATTCATAGATTTGTAGATCTATTGTGGATTTAGCCATCTGTGTTTCTTGTCTGCAATTTAAGATAATTAACGAGTCTGTGGTATAAATAACATGGTTTATTTAGAATAAATTACTGAATAAATCCATTAATAACTTAATCAAGTAAAAAACGCTGACACGAGCTCTTTCCCCCAGGAGCTAAAATGTTTCTGCACCACCCAGTGAGGAAACTTGACAAAGAGACAGAAAGAGGCAGAGTAGAAACAAGCAGGTTGTTTATTAGTAAAGAGTAACAAACCAGCAGGTTGATGGAGTAAGAAGAGGCAGCCTGTACACACGAAGCATGGACACTATCAGGACTCAGCACAGGCGAGCATTCAACAGGGTGCAGCCGCCACGGTGCGACGCGGCTCCCCAAGCCGGGACAGATGCATTGTGGGATTGAATCGACAGTCGGCCTTAACTTTAACTCTGTGGAGAAGATCTGAAGGTCTTTACTCGATTTTAGGTGTTTTAATTGTCTGTGACTTTACATTTTATCGGCAAACATGTTTCCACCATAGACTGTAAAATGTTTTACATTGGTTTCTACTCAGTTACCGTGTTTTTCGGACTAAAAGCGCACTTACAATCCTTTATTTTGTTTTAATTGCCGTATAATCCGTGTTTGTATTAATTCTGGTTGCGTTAACTAACCTCGAACCGATTTTTTGTGGTACACAGCGCTCAAAAATCTGTCAAAATGTTTTAGTACGGCTTTGGTAAACTACGAAGCCGCACCGCTTGAGGGATTGTCGGAGCTGTATGACTTCCGTAGTCAGGAGCCTCGCGGAGTAATACGCACTGTGCTTCGGCTTCAATTAATGTTATGGCACCTGTTAAGAGACAAGCCAACGAAGCGGATTTCAAACTCAAAACTATCAGTCAAAGTGAGTGTATTGTTCTGTATTTTTTGTGTTACAATTGAACAATGTTGAGAGTTATTGTGAATGAGTTGAATAAAGTTTGATTTATCTGACTGTTTTGTTTCGCTTAATGCGCCTCAAGTATGAAAATAGACCCATTGATATCGCGCTTTATAATCCTATAATCCCAAAATTACTATTAATAGTGCAATTGTCAAAGTTATGTACGTTATTTTCCTGCTGAATGATTCATTGATTAGGTGACTTATTGTTGCAGTTTTAGATTCAACACAATAAGAGAGATTTAAGACCAACACATCAGCTCTCCACAGAGTTAAATCCTCTGCTGAGGTCAAACTGGGGTCAAGAGGCAAACCTGAGGCTTCAGAAAGAACTACACTACGACTGCATTATCAGTTTGATATACTGTGTGTATATAGATATATATATTTCCATTGCTAGATTAAATCCTGATGGGCAGACTGGGAATTTAAAAGTTAATGTTATCTTTACAGGAAACTTTTGTGTAAACAGAAAGTAAAATTAACAGCTCAGGCTCTTTAAAGAACAGACACCAGCAGAGTTTTTGGCTCTCACACCGTCATTTTTTTTTATCCTTATTGTTTTTCTCTGTGAACAAGTTATATTTGCTTATTTCAGGCGTTCAGGCTTCTTCAGTTGTTAGCAACATCCTGCAGTAAAAGCACTTCTGTTCTGTTAGCTGGAGAGTTCAATGACTGTCGTTTTTCTCGTCGTTTTGCACCAGCTGGTTGCCATGGTTACACTACATCGGCTGCATTTTATTCAAGAGAAACTGAATTTAGCAGCTGGTGCAATGTATGGAGGCCCAAAGTGTTCAGGATTAAATAAATAAATGAGACGATATACAATTATGTATTGTATGAATAATAAAAAAAAATGTAATGGAAGCGTAAAATAATCCAGCTTCGTTTTTATATTTATATTTGGTCAATTCTACTCATTTCTAACTTTTTGTTTGTTTCTTTTGACTCTTAAATGCCAATTGTTTTTATCAAAGTTTGTCAATCAGGTCTCGGACTAGTTTGAAAAACTTCACAAATTTCACAATTTCATGATTAAATTACATAATTTTTCAGTATGTATTTATATGATTATTTGTTTGACTTATTTATCCCTCATCGTAACTTGTTGCCACTGCATGTCAATAATAAAATAATTAATAACACTACATTCAAACACTATAAATGAACCTTTAAAGTGTAATTTATTTAACTGAACACGCTGGCTGCAGAGCTTGTAAAATACTTATCTCAGCTCTCTCATCATACAGTAATGTGACGGTAAATTACTTACACAGCCTTTCTGAATTTTGGCATGAAATAAGTGTGTTATTCTCTTTTGATCATTACATAAAAACATTTTCTTGTGTCCCTCAGAGACCAGGGAGCAAATGCTTGAGTCACTTAATGTTTCAAGTCGGCTCATTATCTAATATTAAACACTTTGAGTCTCCAAAGACCAAAAAGAAATAAAACATTCTGCTACTAATATTAACCAACCTATTGATTCTTCTTTTTAATGAATGCAGGTTATGATTTTCTCATTGCTGTGAGTACTTTTCACATTTATTTGAACCATTTTTTAACACAAAGCTGCAGTCGATGAGTTAAAGTTGTTAAATGAACGCTGTGTGTGGTTACATCGTGTGCTGCCGTGCTTCATGATGAGATTACAGTGTTTTAAAACCACGGAGAGATTGCTCTGTTGCATTTTTCCCTTTGGGAAGCTGAAACTTCCCTGATCCGGAGTCCCTGCTGAGGAGATGAGACTGAGACGGACCAGCTCTGCTGATCCTCTGGTACCTGAATAGATCTCATTACAGCTGCACTGATAAACACAAACTAGTGGATGTTGTCGTACTAAGGTGAGAAGTTGCTTCTATACAGAAAAGGCTTGCTTACATTTGCACCATTCTGCATCCCCGGCTGCAGGAAAATAAATGCTGACTATTGTCGTAAACACTAAATGCTTGCAGGGAGAGGGGGGGGAAGGTCGTGACAGCGAAAGCATTTGGTGAAAGCAGAGGACAGCACTTGTGATGGCAGAACACATTCTACAATTTTTTACATTCATCAGTAGAAACAAGACAGGAATATCTTCTGTCCAAACCCAGGAGCAGCCAGCCACGGGAACTATCTTACAACACACATGACATGGGACCCAAACACTGGATGATCGGGTGCTCGCCACAGTGGCTGGGGGACAAATGTACAAACATTTCCTGGTGGAGTTCAACACAGATTTCTAACCTGATTCCTAAACCATCCCTGGTGAATTTACATGCAGGTTTTCCCTGATTATTCTACTTTTTTCGTAAACTATCTAAGCATTTTTTGGACAAAGAATTTGTAAACAGTGATACGAAGAAATGATGCGCGTCCTCTGGACAGGGTTTCAGTCTCCATGGTGCCTTCTGTGTTCCTGCGTCAGGTCTGTTTGCAGTGTTTTTTTTCCACTTTCCTTGTCGTGATGAAACGAGCTACAACTGCCCGTTTAAACCCAGTTCATGGTCGTCCAGTTCAGTCTGGATCAGTCAGTGGTTCTACGACACTAATCACAACGTAAACTCGGCCGCTGCTCAGTCCAGCAGCTGCAGTCCAAACTCCACTCAGCCACACTGGACTGATGATTTCACTCTCAACCGCAGTCCGGAAATAAATAAACATTCAATAAATTAAAGGTACATCACAGCGAGGGTTCAGTGCTGTTACATCCAGCCCAAGAAGCTTCCACGGTGGTGGTTTAAGTCGCAGCTACAGGTGTTAATGTGCAGGGAATCATTTAGCTTCTTCTTCTTCTTCTTTTAATGGGTTACATGGAGAGGATTTGCACCAGTGATTTGGACATTTTTTTCTTCTTCTCCTCAGTAAATCAACACATTGAGCAGAACATCTCGGCTATTAACTGGCATGTTGCAGCCGCTCTTCATGGCTCGGCTGAAATCTCCTTTTCTCACAGTTTAATAACTAAACGTACTCTGTGACTGGAGCTTCTGTGTGAGTGGAGCTCTGTGTTACCTGCAGTGACGGCCCAGGATCAGTCGAACTGTCCTGTAACACTGACTGTGTTTACATGCACACATATATTACAGTATTATTCAGAGATGATCCTGGATTTGATATGGGTCATGTAAACAGCATCTTATTCAGAATGTTGCACATCCCGATTAAGACAAACATTCACACTATGCATCTCAGTTCAGGTTTTGCGACACATTTCTGTGTTTTGCAATAGTTGTTGTATACAAACCAACTAGCCAACAGTTTTCAATGCTTGGTAGAGATGCATGCCCAAAAGAAAACCTCTGAAACATTATGAAGGGCTTGGATATCCACAGGTTTTTGGATATGCACAATAACTGCAACACTGAGTTTTGCAAGAATGTGGTTAAACATTGGAAAAATCCTCCAGTCATTCCACTTTTCTAGATTCTGACATGATAACATGCCGCATTTCTCTGATTTTGCATGACTGCATGGAAATGGGAATATTAGTTTATTTTATCTGCCTTTTTTAGGCAAAAACAGGAATATTTTGTGCATGTAAACATAGTCACTGACCGAGGATAAGAACAGCAAATGAACCAGCAGTAAAAAGTTTTACTGTCTGTTTTCTACCTCCTCTCATAGCTTCGATCGGTCACATTACCTCTGAATCCTCCATGATACTGACTCAGATTAAAGCCATCGTTAGCAGTTTCCTCACAGTGCTAATATCACTGTCAGAGCTCTCAGAATATTTTCTTTATGTTGGTTTGTGTTTGCAGAGTGTGTAAGCTGAGCGGTGTTTGTGACCGAGTGAAAGAGACGAGATAAGCTCCTAACATGACCTGCCTCTGATATACTATCATCTGTCCCTGGAAAAATAAACGTTACAAATATAAACTAACATGTTGTCATTACGCCTGCTCACAGTGTGTTTTCTAAATGCTCATGTTCTCACCTCGGAGGTCATTTCTTTGGGTTTTTATGGGGTGTTCTCGGCAGTTTATGGGCCCGCTTCACTTTATGTAAAGTCGATACAGATCAGCGGAAGTTAGTCAGCAATTAATTATTATAGAGCCAGAAATTAATTTAATAATTATTTCTTCTGCTTATGAGTTTGGTGGTGACAGAGCGGCCTGGGAAAAGAGAGGAAGGATTCAGGCACCGAAGCACTTTCCCACTCACACATTAATAAATACTAAAGTTAATTAAATGCTTAAACTATCTGAGCTGAGTGTGTCCGTCACAGTGTGTTGCCCATGCTGCTGCTCACCAGCCCTTTGATATTGGTGATGGGCCGGACGTCGTGCAGCTGTCTCCTCCGGTCGATGAAAGTGGCCAAACGTGTCGTATCCAGGGGCGTCTTGGAGTGCTCCCCGCCGTGTGCCCCCCCGCGGCCCACCCAGGGGTGTTGCAGACAGGAAGTGGCGCTCGGCCTCTTCCTGGGGTCCTGCTGCAGCACCGAGGACACAAAGTCCCGCGCCGCCTGGCTCACGTCGCGGAAGTAGTCGTCCGGGAAGCAGAAGTCCAGGCGGCAGATGTTGACGCAGGTTTCTTCCGGAGATTCGTCCAGAAACGGGGAAACGCCGCTGAGCATGACGTAAGCCAGCACGCCGACGCTCCACACGTCCGTCGCCACGGACACCGGCGTCCCGCGGATGAGCTCGGGCGCTGCGAACTCCGGGTTTCCCAGCAGGAGGTGGACGTAGCGGCGGTGTGCCGACAGCTGCACGGCGTCTCCGAGGTCGATGAGCTTGATGCCCGGAGTGGGAGAGTGGAGGTCCACCATGATGTTCTCCGGCTGCAGCAGAGACACAGTCAGTCACATGCAAGCTGCAGGAATATTATATGTAAGAGCTGTAAGACGGTTAATACAAAAAAAATACAAAAAGTTGTAAACTGCATCCCCCAAATTTCATATATTTATATTGCATATTGCATGCACCACATGCATCCTAAAGATCAGTTAGAATATGTTTCTCTCACCTTCAGGTCCAGATGAGCCACCCTGCAGGTGTGCAGGTGCTGCAGAGCCTCCAGAGTCTCTCTGATGAAGAACGCCACCTTCTCCTCCATCAGCTCATCGTGAGCGACGAGGTAATCCAGCAGCCGGCCGTCCTCCAGCCTGACACACACACACACACACACACACTTAGCTCAGATAACTTTAACTGTGTACCAGTCACCTGGTCTGGCTCTTGCAGCAGGAGGGACTCACAGCTCCAGGACGAGCATCAGAGACGTTGGAGACTCGTACGTGTCCAACAGCGCCACCAGCTGGTGATGCTGCACGTGCTGGAGGACGTCGGCCTCGTGAGCCACCTGCTCCTTCTTCTGCATCTTCTTACTCACAAACTTCACAGCAACCTGAACACAGGAACAGTGAAAACACACGAGAGACAAGACAGTGAAAATTACAGTGAAAAACACAGATATATAGACTGCTGTTTGAAATAAATACATTATCTGCTTCAACCTGAAACACACATGAATAGAAACTTCACTAGAACTTTAACGGCTTATCAACAACGTATTTCAATGCAACAGTAAAAGCAGTAAAAGAAACAGACACACAGCAACATTTACCTGCAACCTGAACAGGTAAACCCACTTTAAACAGCATCAGTTTATAAAAACAACAGACATCTCTCTGTCGGGTGTCGTACCTCTTTCTTTGTGGACTTGTTGAGACATTTTCTCACCACTGAAAATCTTCCCCTGGAGAAACGAAACAAGAACAAGTGGAGAAGAATGAGGAAACACACATCAACCCGTGCAGAAAGTCCAGTTTGGTTTGTGAAAGACATTATTTTCACCTTCCGATCTCACAGATTTCAGAGAACGTCGACTCAAAGTTTTCTTTCCAGTTGATCCCTGTTCCATCGTAGCCGGAATCTGGACAGACACGGAGCAGGAGATTAAGGGAATTATAATCCACTTTAAAAAATACACATTCATCATTATGTCATTTGTTCTGGAAACCACAGACTGCAGGAATGTCTAACAAACTTTAGTGTCAGCTGTTTTGATGCATCAATTAATAGTTTTTATTATATAGCTTCTCCTGACAAAACATTCAAAACAAACATTAAATTGGTGGTAAAAATAGGAAGTTCTACATTTTGAGTGACATAGAAACCCCAATCTCATCCGTGCAAAGAATAAAGATAATCATGTCCATGATGCACAGACATTAGAAAAAAAGCAAAGAAAATAACTTAAAATCCGTTAAAATGAATAGAAATGAATGATTATTCACATGGGATGTGGAGAAGCAGGTTAAGCGTGTGTGTGTGTGTGTGCAGACTTACTACTGCTGGGCAGTGTGACCATGTTGGACGGCTCAGACGGCGGGCCGATGCCCCAGCGGTTTGAGGCTCGCACTCTGAACTGATAGTGTCCTCCGGGGATCAGCGTGTCCACCTGCACGCACTCCTCCCTGCTGCTCGCCACCTGCTGCCATAGCAACGAGTCTGATGAGAGAGAGAGAGGAGAAGTTTTACCTGTCTGCATGTTTCAAATATCACCTCAATTCTCTCACACACACACACTCACCCTCCTGTCTGTACTCCACGCTGTAGCTGCTGACAGCACAGTGAGCGGATGAAGCCGGAGGCGGCCAGTGGATCATCACCGCCGTGCTGCTCGCCTCCTGAGCCACCGGCCTCCCCGGGGCTGCTGGGATACCTGCAAACACACAGTCAGCAAAATGTTTCAGCTGCTCCTCTTTGACTGAATGCTGATTAAAAAGAACTGAAACTAAAATCTCATCAATCAATCAAACCTTATATGTGTCGAACTTTTTATATAAATAACATGTAACATAGTGCGCACACACACATACCCTACCCCATAACAAACCAATAAATTAATTAATTAATTACTTAATTAAATAGGTTTTTAATTAAGCATTTGCAAAGTAATTTAAAAACGTCAAGGGCAGAAGTGAGATCTTGACTTCTCTTTAAATATTTGACAGTTTGGTTAAAATCGAGCTTATTTTGGCGAGAGACGCTGATTCTGACCACTTCCACATAAACTCTTCAGTTTCTGATGTTACCTTGCACTTTAATGGAGGCGGAGGACGAGGCCGAGCCGTGGTCGTTGACAGCCACACAGGTGTAGATCCCCGTGTCCTGAGGCATCAGGTTACAGATCTTCAGCAGGATGTCCCCCGTGTCCCTGCAGAGGAAGAGCAGGTGGATGCAGAGAAACACAGGGATTAGCAGCTCGTGACTGTATAACAAAGTAAATGCGCAGATGCACGTGCAGGTGGCGTTACCTGATCTCGATGGTGAAGCGGTTGTTGCTGGTCACCGGGTTCTGGTCCGGACCCTTCAGGGTGACGGAGGGTTTGGGCCGCCCGCAGACTTTGCAGCAGAGGACCACGGTCTCTCCAAACGCACACACCACGTCTGACAGCGGCACGAGGAACTCTGGGGCCACTGAACGGGGGGCAACATGCAGCACAATGCACCACAATACACTGTTTTATTTCACTGTGACAAATGTGAAGCTCATTGAAACATAGAGACAAATACAGTGTGTCCCTGTCACACTTGCATGGCTTTAACTCTCCTCCTGTTTTATAAAATAAAGTATTTTTTGAGTATGAAACTTCTTCTGCTTGGCTAAATAAGTGTAATCAGCATATATGGTGAAAATGGTTCATTTCATGTATTTGCATACTTATGTAAATGTATCAACATCACTCCATGAAAATAAACAAAAAAAAACTTTAAAAAAAACTCCATTGTTTTGTATATGTAGATTCAAAAGTTTTAACCAGCATTTTTTATGAAAACCAAGTGACTGATCCTCATTGTACCTGATCTGTGAGAGGTACAAAATATTGATTGTAATGGTAAGAAATGGAGCTAAATATGAAAAATAAAACATGTTTATTGGGATATTTTGGTTTCTGACACAAACTGACCCACGAACATTATTGCTGCTCCTGAGAAACGAACAGAACAGGAGGGTTCATTTGTCTCCAACTTTAACTTTGTGATGGTATTTAGGCAAAATATCTTATTTTCTGCAACATCCAGAGGAAAAATCCCATTTAGCTTGTTGTTGAGGGAAGCAGTGCGATGCTAACCAACCTGCAACTCTGTATTATGCTCTGCAGCTGGTGAGGTGTGTGAGAAGACTATAGTTTTTAATTTTCATGCCTTTTAGTCTCGTGTATTTTAAACAAAAGCTTCATCAGCTAAACCTAACAGGGAGCTGCAGTAGGTTTACAGTAAGGATTATTCCAGTGTTATTATAGAGGTGCTAGGATGTGTTAATCCTGGGGCAAACAGTTTTATATGTTTATTATTGATGTTTGTATAATCAATAAAATGTGTTTTGTTGCAGCTGACTCTTACCTTCCTGGATGAAGTTTGGGTTGAGAAGCTGGAAAACAGACGAGGTCAAAGTTACAGTTTAGGTGAAGCTTCAGCACAAAATACCCAATAATAATAATTTATAATAATTTAAAAAAAGGACTATAGTTCATGTTTTCTGTCCACACCCAGAAGTTTTTAAAGATTGTTTGAGATTTTTTAATGACAAAATGATTCGTTTTTTTCTGACTCCATGCAGGTGTTTTATTAAAGAAACCGTGTGTGTGTGTACCTCCATTCCTGTTTTGGGGTCGAGGTCATCATCACAGTCGGACTCGTCTGAAGTGTGAACGTCCTGGTGGAGAATTAAGGAGGAAGACGAGAGGAGAAGCAGAAGAATGGGAGAGAAGAGAGATGGGATTCAGAGGTAAGAGATAAGGAAGCAGCAAAGGAAACACACGGCAAAGAGAGGAGGATTAATCACCGAAGGAGGGAGGCAGCAGCAGGGGAAAAGCAAAGAAGGAAAAAGGAAATAAGAGAAGTGGGAAAGGGGAAGTGATGAGGATGAAGAGATGAAAGGGTAGGAGGTGTTTTTTTAATATCCTGAAAGGTAATTCCAGGTTTTCCGTACAGAATCCAGTTTGTTTGCCGATACTCACCTGAGAGCTTCACATCAAGGTTTCCTCATCCTCATTTTATACGCGACACTTTATCACTGCACTTTAAAGAAAATTCACAAACTTCTAAGAACTCACTGAAGCTTTTGAGCCATGTCTTTTCCCCCTTAGATATTAAATGCAGAACAATGCATGAAAAGTATAATTTTAACACTTTGTCACTATTTGCAAGAAGATACATCATGTAAAACATTCATTAAAATAAACAAACAACTACCTAGAACACTGAACATGAAATTAATATCCCTTAAAAATCTAAAAATGTGTTTTGTTGTGACTATTTCTACTAAAGACAAACATTTCCATCAGAAATACATATGTTAAATTAAAGTCCTGTCTTCAGGTTTCCACTGACTCTTGTTATACTTTTACGTTCTTAAAATTTGGGACATAACAAAAGTCAAAATATCAACAGGAAGTAGCATCATGAGACTCCTGAAGGCCACGAAAAGACCAAACATAAGTCTATTTAATGGAAAGTCCTGTTATGTTTTCTCATGTTTTAACACTGATGTCATGTCTACAGTTCATGTGTTCACTAATGTTGGCCCTTTAGAAACAATTTAAAAAATGGGATAAATAGATAAAACACCCATTACACATTTAGTGTGTAGTATTGAAAAAAGATAAAAACCTTATAACCTTATAGTGTGAATCACCTCATCTGTAGCAGATATTTTCATGTCAACAATGTGGATGAATCTAAAGTCTTTTAATGTGAAACGACTACAAACTATCACCATGTGAGTGTAAATTCCTGAGGTCTGTTAGTCCACTACAGAAACACTGTTAGCACAGACTCTATCCATGCACAGGGAGGGAGAAATAAACCACAACGCAAAAACACAAAAACAAATCAGACTTTATTTTCCAGTCAGTGCTTTTTTGGGGGTTTGGAGTGAGAAAAAAAAGGAGTAAAATAAAAGTTGCAGTGTTTTTCTTTAATGGTTCTCAACCAGGTTTCTTATTTTTGAAATGTCCCTCTTATTTGAATATTTATTAACTTTTTTGTTGTGCCGTTTTTGGGTTCAACCAGACATTTAAGTTCCCGTAAACATAGCAGAATAAATAAATATAAATAAATATCAGTTATTTAATTACTAATATGTTTATCTAAAAATAAAATTAAACGATTTATACTATTAATGTATAAATAATTATATGTATTAAAATTTAATTATTTATTATATTAATAATGTATAAATAAATACAAAAACATATTAACTAAATAAAATATATAATATATAATGATATCTGATCCATAAATAGAAACTGTTCTGTCTGCAGTGAATAAAGTTTTAGTCTTCTGCAGGTTGAGAACCACTGCTGGAGTCAAAAAGAGACACTATGTGTGTGTGTGTGTTTGCAGTTTGCACACACACACATACGTGCACACACACACACACACACGGGTTAAGACGAAAAATAAATTGGGGCAGGTGAGGGGTTTCGGCACACATATATGACATCACCAGCGTGCGCCGTCGGCCTGCTTTTACTCACTTTGCCCTTCGCCCTGGTGGCGGGGGAGGCGAGTGTGGGAGGGGGCGTGGTTTCTTTGGGCTTACGGAGGAGGCCGTTCTCCTGACCTCTGACCCCTACCAAGGAGGCGTCCTTGGCTTCGGCGCGCTTCCTGGCGCGCAGCGTGTTCCACGACAGAGACTTCCTGTACGGTACAGGAACGAGAAACGTCAAGCAGCCAATCAGAGAGAAGCTCAGCGGGTTCAGCTCAGTCTGGCTGCAGAGGCAACAGAACCTCCGCAGGGAACTTTAGCAGAAATTAAGTTATTTTTTATTTTAATTTGTTGTGCTTCTTCTCATGTTTTTATTTACACACACAAAGAGAATATAGATCTGGAAAAACACAGATCAGACTTATAATAATAATGATGGTTCTGATACATTAAAATGTCCAGCAGCCTGAAACTGAAACAGCCAAACAAAATGCAGCAAATATAATAAGTTAAGTTACAAGACAACCAAATATTTTAAAATCTTGATTGTAGTACATCTCTTGATAAAATAATATTAAAAGCAACATTTTTAAGACTTTAAAAATCACTCTGGGTGCACAGTAGCACCAATATTTTAGTTGTTTTAATATATTTCTATTTTCTATTTATTATTAATAGTTGTTTCTAATAAAAATACTTTAAGCTAAGTTTTAAAAGTCTTTAAAACTCACTTCGAATAAATAGTAACACCAACATTTAAGTTTCTATTAACTATTTATTGGTAAAAACACACTAACTAGATACTTCCTCAAAATTATTAGATTTTTCTAACAAATAGATAAATATAATAGAGATAAATCTTTATTATGAATAATGATGATTTGCTGGTGGAGTTTTTGTTCTTTTTCAGCAGGAGAAATAAGACTAAATGGTTTGTTGTACATTAGGTTTGAGTGAAAGTGCATCCAATAATGTGGAAATAACTCCCAGTGAAAGCTCTTTTTGTATTTATCTGTTTTGTATCTGTGTTTGTGTCCTGACAGGGTCGTGTTGCCTGAAGCTGCAGCCAGACTCTGCTGCTCCGTGCAGACGCAGGAGAGGAGAGACAGAGACACGCTGGTCCGACTTTATTGAGACAGAGACAAAGTTAGACTGGAGGACAGAGCAGCAGAGAGAAACATACTGTACCTTCCTCTAACAAATCACAGTTTAGCCCTTTAAAAACCACGGGGATGGCCGGTGACACCGCGGCGCGTGTGTATTTTAAATTACCGTAACCCCTCGATACTTCGTGCAATTTTAATCATTAGAACTGCCCTGAAAGCTGTGAAACGGGGCTTTCTGATGCTATTACATGCATTACGGTACAATCACCGTCTGCAGCTGCTTCCCACTCAGCACTCAGTCATTACCGTAATGCATGTAATAGCACCAGGAAGCCCCGTTTCACAGCTCTCAGGGGCAGTTCGAATGATTAGAATTGCACGAAGTAGCGAGGAGTTACGGTAATTTGAAATACACATGCGCCGCGGTTTTAAAGGGTTTTAAAGAGTCGCATCTGTAGACTCAAAGGATCCATGTTAACTAATGTGGATTTATTGGTCCGCTGTCTTTAAGATAATTTCTGTATTGGATAAAAAGAATCCTCCACAGTTAATGCATTTCATGGTCTCAAAAACAACACATTTTGTATTAAAATAATAATAATTCTCAGTCAGTAGAGAATAAAGCAGTTGTTTGCAGTAAACAAACTGTTCCTCTCTTGTTTCCTTTGAGATGTTTCTGCATTTTCACCTTCAATGAAATGTATATTTCAGGATGTGTGGAGTGTCAAACCGTTGAGTTAGTAAAACTGAAACAAAAAACTCCAAAAATAAAAGTTCACTACAATAACAACACATACAAAAAGCTGAAATTAAAAGAGGAGGGGAAAAAGTGCAGACAGTAATTGAATTGAATCTGTTGTACCGAGTGTAGAAGAAACCCTGATTTATCTTTTCACCTTCAGTGGAACAACAGAAAAACAACCCAATAAATAAATTATTGCCATTAAATGTACCAAAATAATATTTTTATATAATTAAAATAAATGTAGGCATCACATGAGATATACATTTATATTTTTACTTCATTTATCTTTTTATTAACTCCACTATTTGTTCACTTTCCAATTGAATCTTCTTGATGATTTTATTTTTTATTAATTTTTAGATGTATTTTTTTAGGTTTGCATTTATTTAAAATACATTTTCAAATTAATTAATTTATGTATTATATTGTATTTTAATTCTAAATATCAATGTATATCCCACTTTAGTAATGCCTATATTTATTTGTAATATTATTTTTGGAACATTTAATGGCATATAAATGTATTCATCGAGCCATTTCTTTATTTTCCTGATTTTGGCAGCTTCTGTCAAGATAGCATAACCTTAAAATATAAATATATAAATATAATAATTGTTAAAATTGCTAAATCTCTCTCAGGTTAAAAACAGGAACAGGTCACAAACAGAAGCAGGCAGATCGCTCAGTTCAACGTTTGCTGTCGTAGTTTATTTACAAATATTAAAAACTACAATCATCTTCAGCCTAACGCAAAACAAAACAACTTCACCTTCACGTCGCTTTGCTAACTCATGCTCAAGTCCAAAAGGTTTATTTTACATATTTAAAATACATTTAAAATCATTAGTATTAGACTAGCAACAGTACAATGCTGACCGCTGCCATTAAATGCAACATATTGCACAGCCTGACTTCATTCATATTTTTTTCTTATCTTAAATAGTGCAAAAAGGGATTTTTTTTCAAAACAGGAATGTTCTAGAGCCTCAGTCGAAAATCCAAAATCAACTTTGTACAGTGAACTGCCGACATAATAAACAAAATCAACAGGAAGGAGGAAACAAAATCCAACTTTGTCCGTAAAATAAAATAATAATTAACAAGGCAGAAAAACAACAACAACAAGAGGATAAACACAAATTTGTGTATAGATTGCCACAGACAACAAAATAAATCTTCTCCAGTGCGGAGAACGGGGCTGAGTCCACCTGAACGCCCCAGGTGAGTTTTTTCTTTCCAAAAAACAGTAAAAAGAAAAAAAAAATACAAAAAAAAGAAGAAAAGCAGGTGTTAGGAACTGAAATAAGAGTCCGGTTTTAGCTCCACATGAGTGTCACTGGTTTCTCTCTCTGGTTTCCAGAGTCAGCTACAAGTTACAAGATTTTCTATCCAGTCTATTTCTGTGGGATAAATCCTCAGTACTCGTTTACATGGAAAATGATCAGTGTGTGTGTGTGTGTGTGATTTATAAATCCATTTCATGTCACAGAGCCGTCAACACAATGGCTCAGAAATCAAACTGTCACTGCAGCAGCTTGACGGACAGTAAGAGACCAGTTCTGTACCTTTAACCCCGAGGAGAAGCAAGAGCTACAAAAAAAAGTCTCCTGTGAGGTCCAAGAGTTCGTTCTTAAAAGGGGGGAGGAGGAGGAGGGGAGGAGGGGGAGAGGGAGGGAGGAGTTAGGAGTCAAAAAACAAAACAAAAATGGGGTTATCACCTCATTTCTCTCGTCCAATCCGAGTGCTTGGTTCGGAGCCCAACAGGAAGTGCGTCTGTCTGCAGGTAAAGAAGTGCTGGGTGGGTGATCGGAGGGGACTTACTTGATGTTGTTGGCGTCGGCCACCGCCGCCGGGAAGGACGACGTAGAAGAAGAGTCTTTGATGGGCTTGGTGAGCGGGCCCAGGATGTGTCCCGGCACCCAGCCCTCGGCCGCCGGGGACTGGCTGTTGGCCGGCCGGTAAACTAGGTACATGTTCTGCTGGTTGGTGGCCAGGATCTGCACCGTCTCCCCCTGGCTCACGCAGATCTCGTTCTCCTTGAGCGCCGAGTAGTCCTGAGAGACCAGCATGGTGGAGGAGACGCCGTTACAGCCGCCTTCGGGCTCCTGAGGAGGAGCGGAGAGGACGGAGAGGAGAAAACACAGAGAGGAGGAGAAGAAAAGAAGTGACGGACAGAGAGAGGAGGAGGTTAAGGTGAGTCTATGTGGGCTGGATGACTGTCCTGAGGAGGAGGAGGAACAATCAGAGTGTCAGCTTTCTGAGTCGTCTAACCAGCTGATCGTCTCCACTCACACTAAAAATCTGTCAGCATGCTTCAGTTCACAGCACAGACTAAAGGTGCCGAAACAAATATGGAGTCGAAAACAATGAAAAATTAACTGAAAGACACCTTCAAGTTCCAGTTTAGTGTAAAAATCAAAGCCTAGTCCTTTGTACACTTTTAAAAATGTTACTTTAATTTCTTCATGTTTTGACCTGAGCTTTTGCAAAACACCTTCCAGGGTTTAAGTTTTTTAGGAAGTTTTTTTGTTAACAGACATCGTCTTGCTGAGTCAGAGCCACACAAAAAGTCCAGAGATGGTGACTGTGAAGGTCGAATAACAACTTACAAGTTTACTAAGTTACAGCTGATATAAAAGCACATTCTAAAAAGAAATCCCTCCTTTTTATATTCGGGAAACAAAGTGTCTGCAGCACATTTCTCAAAAAACAAAACTACCTGCAGACCACAAGAGATGCAACTTTACTCCAAACTCTTAAATAGTTTCTGTTATATTTCAGTGACCCTGACGAGGGTCACGGTGCTCTGATGTGGAGCTTCAGACGGGTCCAGCCTGCTGCACACAGCAACATGTTTTCAGCCCAAGTAGGCCACAAAGAGAGCAGCTCGGTCTGTATATATAAACACACAGTGTGCTGCTGCTGCTGCTGCAGTAGCCCAGATTTTAACCTTGGCTTTGAGGGAGCAGGTGACAGACTCATGGCCCAGTTTACCAGCTGCCTGCTGCAGTCTAGACAATACAAGTGCAAACTGAAGAGGAGCTGTGCTAGAAAACAGACCCTGAAACACAGCTTCCTCCTTATGAAACTTCACCCAGTAAGTAAACATGAAGCAGGTTCTCACCCTGGAGTCGAAACACGTCGAACCGCCGTTGGAGGTGGACACTTTCATCTGCGTCCTCCCTCTCTCCGCCTCCTTGTCCCCGAGCCCGACCGCCGAGGACGGCCGGCTGTTAGACGACATGGTGGGCCGGTTCCCCGAGGACGAGCGGTTCCTGGTCAGCGAGGAGGCGCTGCCCGCCCCGCCCCGGTCCTTCTGGTACTCGATGGGAGACTGCAGAGCTGCGATCACACGGATGGAAAATTTAAGTTTAGGTTTGCTGGCTCCTCGGATTTTTTGTTTTCTATTCTGGAGAAAAAGACTTCTTGATCCAGTTTGTTGTGCTGCAATTAAAGTACAATAAATTATTTACCCTTACACACACTTTTCAATACTGCCGACTGTTGATCTAAACGTTGATCTTAATGTCAATGCAGGGACTTCAAACTGAATTTACTCTGTGCATTCAAGTGTCACAACCAAATTAAAAAAACAGAACAAATAATAACCGCGTTGGGTTATTCCCATGTAAGTGCTGGTTAAATCTTCTTGATAATAGAAAGAAAAAACACTTTCCAGCAGCCAGATGAGAAAAAAACAAAACATAATTTTTCTGTTTCCTCACCCGACAGGAAGTTGCTCTGAGCATCCAGGACGTCCTGGATGTGTCGGACCCAGACCTGCTTGATGTCGACGTTGGCGGCCTGCAGGGTGAAACGCTCCGACGAGCCGCGACACGACAACACGAACTTACAGGGATCGTTATCGGCGCTGTCCTCCAGGCCCAGGTAGGACACCTGAGAGGGAGAGGGACATGTCAAACTGACCCATAGCTTTTTCTTTTTTATATACATATCTATGGAAGTTATAAGCTATATATTTTGCCAGGAGTCAGTATTATATCTCATCTTTACTCATTTAAATAAGTTTAACAAAGCAATGTTACACTGGGCTGCTGTAAATTATTCATCAGACATCAATAGAATTACCTAAAAAGCTTCAATATGCACATTTCACACATTTAAAACAAGTTATTCGAACCCTTGCACACAGTTTCTGACAGATTTTTTTGGAATCAAGTGGAAAATTACACAGTTTTTCCTTCTGAAAAAAGAAAAATAAACACAGTAAAGTGGGAGCAGATCGTGTGACTGTACAGGTTCAGTTTTGAAATAATAAGAACCTTGATGCTCTTCTTGAACTGGTATCCCGGCGTGGACGATCCCTTCCTGAGCAGCTCGCTGAAGATGACGATCTGCTCGAAGAGGAAAACTCGCCGTTCTTTGGAGCGCGACAAGACGCCGGCGTCCTGCTCCGTCACAAAGAAGGTTTCCTGCTGCAGCAGTTTGCCCTGACACGTCAGCTTCCCCTGCACAGAAATCATTCATTTCACTGCTCAGTTTCTCTAATAACTGCCAGTAATAAACAGGGAGAGGATGCAGCGAACCTCAGTCACATGTTTTTATGGCACGTGTTTGTGCAAACCTGGAACGTACCTCGTATCCCTGCAGACGACCCAGATTCATCATGTCGTTACACAGTTTAGGGACCTGAGACATCAAATCGACTGCTTTCTGTAAGAGCCACAGAGAGAGAAAGGAGCATTAACAAACACCCACCAACAGCAGTAACAAAAACCTAAAAACTGACATTTAAATTGTGTTTTTACCTCAATTTGTTCACAGTCCATGCCTGCTTTAGAGCTGTACTTCAGGAAGTCCTGAAGAGAAACATGATCACACATTAATAATACAGTTTTAATGCATATTTTCCCTGAATATCACACACAGGTGTGTCAGATTAATACAAATATTTTACTTATAATTTAATATAATGTTGTATTAATAGTGTAAGATTTGTTTCTCCACAGTACAAACTGATAACTTGAGGTAAAAGATTAGTACATGTTGTTTCTTTTACTGAATATTTTAACTAAACGCAACATTTCTAAACAGTTAAAACTGCATGTAACATTCTTATAATGTGAAAGAAAACTTTAATTCTGTTATTACATTATCATGTGAAGGGGACAGTTAGTTATTATTCTAAAACAGACTTCAGTCATTTAAAACATCACCTTGAGCAGCAGCTGGTATTTGGTGATTCTCTGGATGGGTTTGATGAGGAAGTCGCTGATGGACAGTCTGGACTGGATGTCCTGCTGGATGGCCTGAAGGACGAACACCAGCAGACGTCAAAGTCACGTTTATTTTTAAACGTTTCTTCAGTTTAGTATCAAACACACAAGATAATATAACATATCAGCTCTAAAATCTTCTTTTAACCCCTTGAATTTATCATTTATCATTGTCAGAAATGTAAAAACAGTTGGATTTTTGATTTCTATTAGTCCTAGAACTAAATATTTGTGCCAAAAATAACAAAATCTAATATGTCAATAGTCAAATTTTACAAGTCTCTCATAGAAAGTCACTCGTTTTATTCTACATGTCTCAATTAATGCATTTAAATGAATGCAATAATCTTATTCCAGAGCTGATAATCTCAAAGTTTCAGAGAGGATTTAGTTGAGACATCACTGCACTTTCAGGTTTTTCTCATTTTGCACATTTAAAAAACAGCAACAGTGACATAAAGAGTCACTTACGTCAAAATACGTGTCATATTCTGCCACGATGAACTCCGACTTCGGCTTATTCTGACAGTAAACCACATACATGTGGAGTCTTCTCTCCTGCAACACACACACACGTTCAAGGTCATAAATATAGAAACAGCACAAAGTCTTCTTCTTTATCATCATCTCACAAACGCTGCGCTCACGTGTTTGATGAAGAGCTCAGGAAGGTGTTCGTGGTCGTCCAGACATTTCTCCAACTCTCCGACGAAGAAGCTGACGGAGACAGAAAGTGACGTTATTATAAAGAACAAACGGAGCAGCAGATTCCTCTCTGCTGGCAGGTCCAATACTCACTCTCGGTGCCAGTCGTAGATCTGGTGGATGTTCCCAAACACTATCTTGTCTTTTCCTTTCATGTCGTCGGTGACGCCCTTCTCCTCGATCCGCTTCATGAAGCCCTGCGGGGTCACAGGAGGTCAGGACACCTCAGTTACTCACGACAAACTGACTGAATATTTGACAGAGTTATTGCTAAGCACACAATAAGTGTTTCTGCCAGGCCTTTTCCTATCAAAGCTGCATTAGAGACTCACCTCCACCACGATGCCCAGGTCTTTGACGTAGTCCTTCTCCGTCTGAATCAGCTCGTTCAGGACAAACCTGCACAGAACAAACAGCAGTTGAGCTGTGACCCTGACAGCCGCAGCAGCAGGAGCAGCGGTGACGATGATAAACTACAGTACTCACATCCGTCCTCTCATGGCTTTGGCTCGCTGCTCCAGCTCAGGGTTTCGTGGCTGGACTGGAGTGGTCTGCTCTGGTGGGGAGAGAGGGGAGAAGCCGGGGTACGCTCCGGGCTCCAGAGTCTGAGGAGGAGAAGGGTCACAGTTCATGGTTATGTCAGCCAAGATTCACATCACAACAGAAAACATCACACAGTTAGCCTCCTGAAAACCTTTAATAAATGTCCAAGAGGTCATTTTAGGATTTGAAGGTCAGACTTAGAGGTAGATTCAATCATTTTAACCTCTTTCTCAGTTTGTTTTTTTGTCATAAATGTGTGAAAGCATCTCTTCTATCAAGTCTATTTCCTTTCTACAAACCAGAGAAAGAGATTTTTCTGTTGTTTCACAATATGATGCTTTACTAGCAAAAGCTCCAAATAAAAAAAAAAAACCTTCCAAACAAACACATGAGGACATTATTAAATGACAGCAGAGGGCAGCAGAGCTCAGCGTTTAATCACCAAAGACTGGATATCCAAAATCTACAGCAACAGATCTCATCTTCTCATCAACAGGTTCTTTAACAGTAATCCAGCAGCAAACGATGACGGTGTGAGTAGATCACAAAGTGGGTCTCTCTTGTATTAACTTGGTGAAATAAACACAAACAGTCCATGCAGCTTCATGGAAACAGCAGGTTGTGTTCACTTTAGTGCCTCATTTTGAAGAGCACATCTTTTTTGTCTTTTTTTTTGGCCTATTATCAATTAAAAATGTTTGTTATACTGCACAACGACAACGACACACACTCACCATCTTGGTTTTTACCAGTTTTTCTATGGCGCTAACCAGCTCTGCAGCGCTGGGCACCTCAGAGGACGACTGCAGAGACGTTAGCAAGGATGAAGACTGAGAGAGGAAGAGGAGGATCAAAGCATCAGCATGTTAGTGAGACTCGCCCGCGCAGGAGAAACGACAGGGAAAGAAAGGTGGAAAAAAGAAAGCAGCAGGCGGACAAACAGCAGGATTTACACTGAATAAGAAGTAAAAAGAAGATTCAATTACAGGAAATGAATAAACTAGAGATGGAAATGTATCAGCAGGCAGCAAATACAAGAAAAGCTGCAGGAGTTGAACGTTAGTGCACATAAATTCTGAGTAAATATATTTAAAGGAGACCTCTTTAAGGTGTAATCAGTCTACATCTTAACCTAAATGACCACTAACAGCCGTGGAAACGTCCTCCTGCTCACCTTGTCGTCCTGAGCCGAGGGGTCCTTGATGATCTCCATGGGGGGAGGCAGAGGGGTGTGGGCCTCCTCGTCCTGCTCCTCCTCCCCACCGCTCTGCATCCCAGACGAGGTCTTAGAGAGGATGTTACCCTCCTTACTGATGAATCCCTGAGAGACACAGAACATCTCTTTATAGCACCTCGTTATTAAACTGTCTGATTACTAAATCAGACAGTTTCAG
This sequence comes from Serranus cabrilla, assembly GCA_903364295.1. Classification (NCBI taxonomy): domain Eukaryota; kingdom Metazoa; phylum Chordata; class Actinopteri; order Perciformes; family Serranidae; genus Serranus; species Serranus cabrilla. The sequence continues at coordinate 44,613 of CAFUXE010000247.1, forward strand.
AAGGTGCAGGTGTCATTTTGGCTAATAATGTGATTTCTGCATAAGAGTGCATGAAAAAACTAAATAAATTCTTGCAGCCGAGTTCACAGATTGCATTTCAGCCAATGCATTTTGCTTCTTTTGCTCCCAACACGTACTGTTTACTTGCGTGAAACCAAA
>CAFUXE010000247.1:63944-76587 GCA_903364295.1 Serranus cabrilla
TTTCTGGCCCTATATGATGTCATTTGATGCTAATTGAGGTTTTTCATTTATGCCGTTCAAAGTTAGATGTCTTGTCATTTTTCCTATAGGCAGAAGGTTTAAATGATTAACTACTGATTGAAATAATTACAAATAAATACAATCTTCATCCTTCTCCCGTTCAGACGGATTATCTCTCATTCTGGACGGACAAACAAACTGTTTATCTAATATTTGGTGGGATTTATTTGATGACTGGCACATTCAACTCAGATCAAACTGCCAAACTCAAATATTAATCAACACATTGTTCCTGAAACACTTTCGATTAAAAATCTATCTGTTAGATATATTTTAAGATATTCTACTCTTTATCTGACCCTCTATAAATAATGCACACATGCATGCTTATATTACTTTTTTGTATTTTTGAGCAGCAGGTTGCCTCCACATTGTAATGCCCACATCTCACCAACAGAGGTAGATACAGATCAGATTACTCTCTGATGAAAGAATAAAAACGCTGAGGGCATTATTTTATATGAGTGTATCAGCTGAACTCACATCACAGCTGGACTTTCCCCTCACTTCATAAAGACTGAAATCTATCCAATCAGGCCACTCAGTAGCTTTTAAACCCTCCACATTCAAATGAGAGCAGCTCTGAGTGTCACTTCTGTTTGTTAGGCAGAAAACAAAGCCTGTAGTTTACTCCAGCTTCATTTCATTCATAACTGTGAGATATGTGTGACACTGTGACGATATCAAGGAACTTTTAGACAACATGTGCGTCTATCATTCACAAGATTGTGTTCCTGCTGTGGGAGAAAAGTGGAGCTAATGACATGTCACTGAAGGAAAGATGTAAGTAACAACATGTTTGTCACACTCGCTAACTACATTTATCTACATTGCACCATGAAGAACACGCTGTCCTGAGCCAGACAGAGAGAGAAAAGTACAAATTTACGTCTTTCCTTTTTAAATCTTTATGCCGCCTTATAGAGAACTTTCTTCCTACCTTTCCCCGAGCCGAAGAAGCAGTCCATCTCCACGCTGGAGCGCGAGTGGGACACACAGAGAGTGGAGCTGGGGACCAGTCCCTCCTGTGGCGGGCTGCGCTCAGTCGTTCGGACCAAACACCAACCGGGCCGCTCGCTCGGCCGCTCCAGCAGCTCCACGGTCTGACCTGGAGAGAGCAGCACACAGAGGCTTTACAGCTCCACACAATCTCAATTTGACTACATTTTTTTCAGGTAAAATATGTTACGTATGAGTCATATCTTTTCATGCAATTTTAATTACTTAAAATACACCAATTTCCTTTCAGCCTTCAACTTAATTTAGCAGTTTCACACAAACTAAATACTCTGTGAAAACTATATAAAAAAAAAAAAAACAGTGTTACAAATATACACAAAGAGACTGAAGAGGATGTTACAAAGAAAAATCAGAAGAGAAATTAGAGAGAGTGACCGAGCAAGTTGCAGCACATGCTTTACATGTGGCTGATAGCAAAGTTTTCGACTTGCTATCAACTAGCTTATTTATCATAAATAATATAATCATAATAAATGCTCGTGTCCAGCTGCTCCTCTGAATTACACTTTGTAACTCCCAAAAACAAAAAATTCTACGTTATGTTGCTTTAAAAACTGAAACAAACAAAGGATATTAACAGAGTCAACAGGCAGATATCCAGACTAAAACTTGTGAACAGGACAGGGGGGTTTTCTCACCGGTGCTGACAGACATCTCCGTGCTGCATCCTGCTGTGAAGTCATGTAGCACGACTGTCAACTCACAACCGCCAGAGAGCTGCGGACAGACAGAGAGGAGACACTTCATTAGACTTTTTAAAACAAGACTAGAATAACAAGTTCCTTTATGCAATTGTGAAGCAAAGAAATGAACATTTTAGTAAATCCAGCTGGAAGGGTGACAAAACAGTCCAAACTTCACTCTCCAGATTTAAAACTGAGAAATTAAAAAGGTGAAGAGTGGTGTCAGGATGAACCCGCAGCATGAGGACATCACCTCGCTCTCATAACAAACACTGAACCTTCTGAGAGTGTGAACACAATCGTCATTTAGTCCTGAAATCTAAAGGACAAAGGAAGTGTGTGTGTGTTTTCCAGGAAATGAGAGTGTGAACCTCTTCCTTCCTGCCCTTTAGGACCAAGCAGCAAACTCCGGCACGGGGCAGTGAAGCCTCTGCAAAAGTGCCACAAACTGCAATCCTCCGACTGGCCACTAGGGTCAGGCTGCAGAAGGGAGCAAATTAGATTGACCCTCGTGTAAAAACGTCCAACTTCACGGTATAAAAACACTTATTTACAGCATGGTTAAAAAAACAGCTCTACTTTCAAAAGTAAAGGTCCCTCCATGACAACTCTTTTTATATCTCACTAGTTTAATTTTTTAAAATTCTGCCGCAAGCTACCGCTTTCATTTGGGCTTTTCAGAAACCTGTTGGTGACGTCACGGAGGCTACGTCCGTTACTTTTACAGTCTATGTTCTGGACACTAATGTGACCTCAGAGAAATCATCTCAAGCAGCAGCTGTAAATATTATCAGCTGGACGATTCTCAGAGTTAATGATTGAAAGTTTTAGTCATAAAGTGTTCAGGAACTGGACTCTCGTAACGGCTTAATAAACCTGTTATATAAAGAGTAAACTGACACACTTGATAGTGATACAGCTCATACGTCATTCTGCTAAGGTGTGTTGATCTTTACTCCCAATAAATTATAACAGTAAAACATCAACATGTAAGGAATAAATGGGACACGGGTCAGAAGGTAACAGAGCAAATCCAGCTGATAAAGATGAAAAGTTGCAGAGGAAATGTGTTGAAAACAAACAGTGATAACGCCTCCTGAACTGAGCTGACCTGGACACCTGTGTACTGTAGAAACACACAGTCAGCTGACGAGTGTATCAACCAACACAGCCAGAAATCTGTCTCCAGTGTTTCTGCTGTTGGGACTCTGTGACCTCTCGCTCACCTGTGTCCTGTGTCATAACTACAGCTTCAATTATCGATTAAACTGCACATTATTTTATGGATTAATCATTTTGTCAATAAAAAGTTTTTTTTCGTACTGTAATTTTATGGACAACGTCTTTTTAATTAGTATATTAAACTGGACCAGTGGTCCAAAATAAAAAGTCCAGTCCTATTCAGTTTATCATCATGTCTGACAAAGAAATTCTCACTTTAAAGAAACACAAACCAACCACTGATGTTTGGCTTTTTGCTTTACTTACTAAAGGATTATTCATTAATTATATTTATATTAATAGTTCCCAAATTATTTTCTGTCAACTGATTTATTATTTATCAACAACTCATTGCAGTTCTACATTTAACACCCAAATTTCAATCCCAACTGTATTTTCGTACGTGTTAAACTTCAAGTTTATTAACTAAATCCAACTACTTGGTTATGTTTAGGCGACAAAACGACCTGTTTTTTTAGGGGCAGATAGATCATGTTTATGGTTAAAATAAAGTTTCTTACCTAAATAATGTAAGTTAAATTAAAAAAAACTGCAGTTTTTTTTTGTCTAACCCATCATGACATGCAAAAAACAGAAGTTTGTAGAGATAATGTGAATTGACTATTTGTTATTCATTCATCATTTGGTGATCAACTATTACAGATTTCTCTTTTACATTGCAGCCAAAATTCCAGTCAGGACTAGAGTCCCATGCTTACTCCTATATTTTCCCAGTTAAAGCAGTTTCTCCTGATCTGAATCGAGGCTTTAAGGACACGGGGTGTTGTGATGTCGTGCTGCAGAAATACAACGGACTTGAATGCTAAAGGTAAAAGATAAATGGATGTATAATGACACAGAAATGTCTCCAGGATGGAAATTAAACTATTTTCTTCTTTTCCTGTATCCGCCTCGTCTGCTCTGCCCTCATTGTCTTGGAAAATGTCAGTGTGTGTGTGTGTGTGTGTGTGTGTTAATGTGTGTGTACATGTGAACGCAGGCACTCCTTGCCGGGCTAAAGATCTCCTAGCAACAAGGACCCCTGTTTCTATAAAAGGTGCAGGTGAGTTTATACCTGACAGATGGTCACACACACACACACGCATACACACATACACACACACATACACACACACACACACAGCCCCCTCGCAGCTGCTTCCACTTATTCTGGCTGATTAGCCCTCGGCTCTGGTTGAAGGCGGAGCTTTACTGGGATTATGACGTCACCAAACTTCTCGTACTAATAATAATCCAGTTTGTTCCACTGGGATCGGCTGCTAATATTTTTCTATATAATTTGCTTTTTTATTTACTCTGTATGTTAATAAAATATTGAACTAATCTCTAGTTTCTTTAGTTTTCAGTACAGATGCTTTAAAACAATAGTGATCGGACAATATGGAAAAATATATTGTGATCATTATTTTTGCCATATCGCTCAGTCCTAATTTAAATAAATGTCTGCGCTTTCACAGCTCAGGTCGTTTGGGTTAGTCCGAATCAGAGTGGATTTGATACTTTTTGTTTGTTTTGGATTAATTTGGTTTGCTATGTAAGCGGACAAAATTTGCTAAATTAAATAAAATAAACTGTATTTGCATGTCCCTGTGTGTGTGTGTGATGGAATTGTGAGCCCAGACTGATGAATGCATCATTATCATCCACACTGAAATTAAAAATATATAAAAAATGTGAGAATGCCAGCAGCCTCTCAGTAACTCTAATCCGACAGTGTGTTTGTTTGTGTGTGTGTGTGTGTGTGAGAGGGTGTGTCTTGTGCTCTACTTCTATCGGTCATATGACCATTTCTTCTCACTGAAAACACACGCACACACACACACGCGGCAGCTTGTGATGGTCATATGTTAGAGCAGAGGAAGACAAACACACTTCACCTCCTTCAGCATCAACTCATCCAGGAAATGACAAATGAGGATTTTCTGCCCCGGACGGATCTGTTTTAACAACAGACTTCATTTATCAGTATTTCAGAGTGAAACCGTGACAGTACAAACAGCCGGGATGTTGAAAAGTGTGTGACGGACTTCATGAGGTCACCACTGAAGAAGTCCCAGTTTTCCAAGAAATTCTTTCATGTTCTTTATGTTCAGAGGCGAAGCTGAGTGACATATTAAAAGTACCTCTGGTTTTAGCGTGACAATGTTTTCAAAGTTATCACGCTAATCTCTTTGAGATAAACATGAGCGATAGTGCAGTGTTTTCCCAGACTGACTGATCAGGATTTATATTTTTTAATAAGAAATGTATCATTATTAAGAAATAAACTGGGCATATAAGTGGCTGAAAGAATGTCTGGGTTCCTCATGATGGCGATAAACGATATTATTGTCTTTTTAAGACCAATTTATTCCCACATGAATGGGAAAAAAGTATAAAAATGATGTTTTACTTCTGTTCTTTGGGCTGAGGTGCTGTGAAAACATGCTTCCAGGTTTTATAATAATCTGTAAAACCTGCCGTTAGTCAAACATCATGTTGGATAAAGTGTTACTGACATTAAGTAAACAACCCTGCAGGAAACACAACAGGAGACATCGAGGTCAGACACAATTATTCTGTCTACATGTCTTATTATAAGTGCAAATGATCGTTATCAACAGGTCTATGAATGTCCCTTAGGGCTTGTATCTAGATGGTGTTATTAGGCATTTATTAATATTATCGTTTCATAATTGTTTGACTTTGAAAGATAAATTATTCCTCTTCAGTTGAAGCATACAGAGCTGCAGCAAGACGCAATATTTATCAATGTCTATCAAGAAACTTAAACAGTGTGTAAGCTCGTATTTGAGTTGCTTCCTCTGGAATATCTCACTAATATTTTGCATTAAAAAAAAGACCAGTTTGATAAAGTCAGGCAGCCATCTTTGGACTACTTTGGACGTGACTGCTCTCCTGAATGTGGATTTTTGTGACCCGTAATCTGCTGCTCAGGAACACGTGAGAAACTCGGGAGATGACGGAGAAAAAGATCGCCGTCACTCGCATCTCTGAGGTCAAACCAGCTGCTGCTAAAGTTTGAGAGCCCCTGTATTCTAGACTTTACGGTAAATGCTCAGACATGGCCCAGGATGCACATGAGCACGTTCTCATCACCTCTCCGAGAAAGTTGATAAAGGATAAAAAAGTCTGTAAAGTGGGCTGAAGAGATTAGAACTAATTTGGAAAACCTGCCATCATGTAGTCGGTCTCACGCACACGAGCTGCTGGAAAACGACTTCCATACACCAGAGTGACAGTTCATGCTTCTGTGGAAATATTTCTGATAGTCAGGGACCACCAACCCTGTCTGCAGGATTTACTCTCATATGCAACTCATTTGCAGTACTTACATTCACTGGCAACATGTTGTTCCAGTGGAAGATGTAAGCGCCATGTTCTTATACTGCGGCGCCCGACATCGACACTAAAGGAGTCAGAGTCACGTTCTGTCTACTTCAAGTTGGATTTGACATTTTTAATGTTAAAAAAAAAACAGGATCTTTGCCCACACTTAAAGTATTTTGAGCTGAATTGACCACAAATCACATTAATGATGCTTTTTCTTGCCAGAAGCAGATTTCGGATCATTTGAGGGTGACGCCAGCATAATGACATTAAAGTGCTAAATTCAGCAGCGTTTATTGTGGGGAAAACCAAAGAAAACTGTCAACGTTAATATGAACATTTAGCAGAGATGACTGCAAAATATAACGGACAGATTTAGCCAAAGTGTTAAACTTAAACATATGTCTTAAAAGAGCAGCGTACTATCTCTACAATGCTTTTGTTTTAGTTCCTAACAGTTTATTTAGCTAAATAACTAATATTAGTCTCATGACTGCAGAAACAGATATTCATCAGTCTTTTTACACAGTTAAAAATAAAAAGCTGTGAATCAGAGTCTGTCTCCATCAGTTTTATTTGGACAGTGTCTGCAAACTGTAAAGATGAAGCACTGTTAGCTTCTTAAATGTACTGCTTCTCCATAAGAAGTGATGCATTCAGCAGATGTGTGAAAAGTTATATTATAAGAGCAGGACGGACTCTGGACTTAAAAAAGCATTTTCCTGCACTTCCAAATACACGTTCTGTAATAGAAAGTGTGTGTCTGTTTGTGGGTTAAGAGAGAAGACTAAAAACAAGTGTGCACTCCTCCTCAGAACACCTCTTGATCTCTGCCTGGTGTAAAAAGCTACTTGAAGTTTTTTCCATTTGTTAGATTAACTGTTAGTGACAGTTAATCTGTTATTGTAGAAGTGCAGGAGAAAACTCTACATCATGGAAATACAGAGTAGTGCTGCGCTGTGTGTTTACAGAGAGTCTGAGCAGCAACACAGTAATGCACAAGCATGAAGTGATCATTATGTGACAGTGTTCTGATCACATGTTAGGCTCTGATGCCACGGACCATAAACAAGTGTTTGGTGTTTGTTTGCATGGGAGCAGAACAGAAACCGGCCGAACCAGCCCAGCATCAGACTGGCTACAAAAATACACGAGAAAGAGTAAAAAAGTTCAGCTGTGACACATTTTGTCTGAGCCGCAGTCTGTCTGCTGCACAGGAACCAGTGCGACCAACGAGACACAGCACAAAACACCACCGAAGAAAAGCAAAGAAAGTGCACAGACAGTTTAGAAACCACTCAAACCAAACATTTAATTCAGAAATAGCAACTCTGGCTCCTATAACTGCAAACAAGTTAATCACAGACACGCTGCGTATGCTTTAAAACACGAGGTTCACTGCTGCCTTAACCTGACCCTAATATAAACAGGAGAGGACAATATGTGTCAGCTAGATGTGAAAATATGCAACATTTCAGCCTTAATAACTATGTGCTGTGCAACTATTTTGTTGTTTTCAGTCTTCTGGAAGCCAAACACTGTTATTGCGGCACGCTCTGTTTATAAATATCTTGATTTTATGGGCAAAAAAATTGACAAAAACACCTCAAATGTACAAACTGTTAGTCTTGCATGGACAAACATCTTTACAGCGCTGTGTCAGCACTGAGATGGTCTGGCTGCAGCCATTGTTATTCTGCTAAAGGGGCTTATTTGTATTAAACCAATCATAATCAGAGAGACAGAGACTCTGCAGGACAGATCGGTGACACAGCAGGAGAGATGTGACCAGCTTATACCAACAGTCTACATCCGACAATAAGACAATAAAAAATGTTGGATGACGTCATTGCAGGTACTCCAGTGAGGTGCATGGACTTTGACAGAAATTCTTTACTTGTACTGTGACACCAGCTGTTTTGCAAATGATGGTTATAAGTCAGTTTTCATGCTAAATTCTGTGTCATAAGTTGTTGCAGTAATTTTTGGGTTTTCACAAATTGTTGCACAGTTTTGGTGCAAATTTTTATATTTTTGAGCACTAGAGAATTTATAAAAATGGTTAAAACTCTACATTACGACATCGAGACCTTGAGGAACGCCTCAGGAATATCTAAAACATTTGGAGATTCCTGCAATAAAAGCAGTTATTTGCAGTCTTGTCTGTGTGCACTTCTTCTGGAAACTGGACAGAAACTTTCGTATTGTCAATATAAATAGGAAACAACTCATCCTCTAAATGCTCTCGGTCTCTCGTTTCTGTTTGTCAAACTTTCTGAAGCGGTAATTACTGTAGAGGTCACAACAGGTCATTTTTTTACAGTGAGGTCAGGTTTCAAAACCCCTGCAGAAATGTTTACACCATACACAATTCTTAGAACAGGCAGAAATAACACTGCATGCAGAAAACCTGCATGGCATGTCTGTAAATGCAGAAAGTGCATGTAAAAAGTTTGTTATTGTCTGAGTGCAGTGGTGTGGAAGCATTTAGTGAGCAGAACAGCAGCAATAACAGTTTTTACACTGTTTATCCAGCGTTCCTGCTCTTTAATCTCAATCAAACTGGCTTCGACTTGAGCCGTCTGGATGCTCACATTTTATTTATCCCGCCTCTCTGTGGCAGCTAATGGCCCGTTTCCTGTCTGTCTGCCTGGTGCACACACACACACACACACCCTGTTTAAACATTAACCTCCACAATTACACACACGGACACACACTCCCTCCTGCAGTCCAGCTTTACAACACGCTAAGTGAAAGTCAACAGCACGTATGATTTGGATTAGCATCTGAATCAGCGGCCAAACCACAACAGGACCAGCAAGTAAACCGCAAACACTTTGGAAGATTTAGAAGAAGCTCTTTAACTGCTGCAGGAGGATAGCTGCAGCACAGATCTGCACTTTTTACAAACATCATAACTTCATATGAAAGCTGAATAATACAAACTATTACCAACATCAAAGGAAGCTTCAGCTGGAGATCACACACAACTTGACTGCACACACACGCTGTGTTTTCGCTCAGCTGTGCAGAAAATCCAGTCAAAACAGAAGATTGTGTGCAGAGTGAAATAAAAATGTATCTTCTATGTGTTTAGCATTAGTTTAACAGCACATAAATGACTAGTATAGTATTTTTCTATGGTCATATGTTAGTGGCAGCTTATTTATTGTGACCTACTAGCTCTGTTGTTTAACAAAACACACAAATCACATGTAATGTTTCTATCAGTATCTAAAAATCATCATTTACGCAAAGCCAGAAAATGTTGGCTGAGTATATTTACACGTTTGTCATTTATTATTTACTTTCTTAAGTTGTTGTGGCAGCAGACAGCTTAATGAATAAAAGTGAAGCAGCGCTGCCAGTGATCGGTGTGTGTTCCAGCTGTTGGTACTCACTCTGCTGCTCTCTTTGAACAGTTTAAAGCTCATCCACTTTGGCATGTCGACCTCTCCTCGGCTGTCTCGCTCTCCCTCTGTCGCTCTCTCCGTCTCTGACAACTCCCTCGTTTGTGTCTTTGCCACACACACAAACACGCCCTCACACTGTCTCTCCCTCTCTCTCTCCCTCGCTCTCTCTCTGAACAAACAACCATAGCTTTGTATCAGATGGGGACGGCACTCTGCTCCGTGTGTGTGTGTGTGTGTGTATGTGTGTGTGGGTCAGTGTGTTCACATTTCTCCCACTCCCTGAAAGCTACTGGTGCACTAAAAGACCTAACTGCCAGGACTCCTTGTGTGTGTGTGTTTGTGTGTGTGTGTGTGTGTGTGTCATATGAGCAGCAGATGGCTACTGTACGGCTTCAGTGTGAACCCGACACTGAATGCATTTGATTCATGAGAACACACACATGTAAACAATTGCCAGTCAGTGTAAATGTGCTGCAGATTAAAAATCACCACAACACAAAATATTACTCATGCACCAGATGATGCATAAAATCAAGTGAGGACATGAGTATGAATAAATGAAATAAAAACAGTTGATATGATACATAATGGGACTAAAGATATCTTCAGGGAGATCCCCGGCTGCTGGATTCAGCTACTTTTAGACACTTTCATGTGACAGTAATGCAGAATATGTCACATGTAAAGTATAATGGGGATTTAGTTCTCCTTGACTTATAGTTTGGGATATTAAAAACATGTGGCACTGCAGGGAAATTATTTAATGTAAAATTGCGATCAAGCTGATACTAATTACAAGGTCAGTTCACCCGAAATACAAGAAACTAATGACGTCATCGGCAAACATGGACGACAAGGTCGTGACATAAGAACTTAAGCACAAAATGAACATAACAGGTTTGTAATGTGTCCAATGTGTTTTACTTTTTGTTGTTTTTCGGGTTAATTGTTGCTTTTATTTTCTACAGTTCACTGAGGATGATGGTTTAAAATTGTGATTACCGAAATGTTAATGTAAATACGCAGTTTTTCTCCTCACACTTTCTGAATTCATCAGGATTTTATTCTGCAGGTCGTCACTTGATGATCGCTGCTGTATCGTTTCTTGCAATGCAGATACTTTTGTTTAGTTTGCAGAAATTTGTGCTCTCAGTCCAACACAATACAAACTAGGAGGGCACGTAGACGCCCGGCATGTTAACTAAAGTGCAAAATAATTTATGTGTCTGCCCCATGATGCAGAAACGCTCCTAAATGTAATGGGTCCCCTCCCTACACTATTACATTTCATTAGAGTTTAAGCAGCAGTTTTCCCGCAATCCTGCTGATAAACAGACCGCTATTAACGTAATTTAACCCAAAAGTTGATGGAAAATGGACAAACCAACTAAAAAAACGATATTTATCATCTAATTATCATCATCTAATACTAAAATATGTCTTTTTACTCATTTTTGGGTCAACTGGGCTTTTAACTACCAAGTCAAAATGACTCCTCTGGGTGACAAGGCCTGATAGACTCGTGCCAGGCGTCACATATTGCTGTAATGTATTTAAGGCAGAGGGATAAAAACGGCTTCAGAGGAAGCGGAGCTCCTTTCCAACCAGTGATGCTGTTTCAGTCCTATAGGACTTATGTGCTCGTAAGTTTTATTGGTCCTGGCTCACAGAAAAACACGATTTTTACTCCAACTGAAGGCGGCGGCTAAAAAAAAAAGTGTGTGTCCTCTGACCTGCAGGGCTGCGGTCGAGCCATGCAGGCTGCCAGCCTGTCAACCGCTGGAACGCAGCTGTAAATAACACACAGGCCACAGACTGCACCGCAGCTGACTCACTGCGCCAAGAAACGTCACAGAAAAGGCAGATTCCACACAGCGTCACGCAGCTGACATACACAGCACGATGCTACAGACCTGGCATGAACCTCAGAGTCAACACAACATCACAGAGCCGACAGATCCTGAACCACATCTGGTAGACTGACATGTAACTGTCCTTAAAGGGGACATTTACTTTACCAAACCAAACCTTTTTGAATATTTGGTAAAGACAAGTAGGATTAGGGAAAGGTTGCCTTTACGTATAAAAGAAAAATAAACTTTTGAAGAGGAAAAGGTCACAAAACATGGTCGCTAATGTTAACTATTTATGCCCAAACATCTGCCGTGATGCTACACTACTTCAACCTCTGCTAATTAGAGAGGGCAGCCATTACTCACACGGCCAAAACAGGTCAAAGGAAGCTGTACAAGATCTCAGAATGACCCATATGATGTTTTGTGGCTCACTGTTCAGCGGACAGTCCAAAAATAACACATTATACACACACGTACGGGTCAGGGTTGTAAAAAAAAAGCTGCAGTTTCTGTGAATTTATGTTACAAAACCACTGAGCAGGTTTAGGGCAAAAACTTCCTGGTTAGTTGTTATAAAAAACTGTTTAAACAGTAAATAAATGTACGTAAATGCTGGACGTGAAGTAGTTAAGAGGGTGATGTGACTACAGGAAATTACGAAAAATGTAAGTTATATTTAAAAAAGAAAGAAACTGATCATCTGAATCTCTGAAGGGTAAATCTGCTGAGCTACAGCAATGATTGCTGCAGGATGCAACATAAAACTGTCCTATTCTCCCTTCAGGAGGACGATCAATGACGGAAGAGCTGCTAAATGTCAGAACATTTAAACTAACTGACAAGTTACACCAGTAAATGTTTGCACTGGTCTGTCTGAGCATGGAGGATTTTCCTCTCAGCAGGAAGCAGACGGAGTCAAAACTCAGAGAGAAAAATAGGAGGGAAAAAAAGGAGGCATTCGTCATATAAAACTTCTCCAAAAACCACCAGAAACAGTAGCTTCCCACCCTGTCTACACACACACACACACACACAC
>CAFUXE010000247.1:92619-111662 GCA_903364295.1 Serranus cabrilla
ACACACACACATACAGCTGTGAATGTAGAATTCTTCACACATCATTGCCCAGAAAAAAATGTTTCTCCTCTAATCGTAGATGAGGGAACGTTTGCTGATGTTGTTGATGTACAAACCATCTACCAGACTTTTAAAACCACTTTTTATAGGTTTTATATTTAAAAATCTTAATGTAACACAAAGCTGAATGTTTCCAGCAGTGTACTGGACATAAAGACAGGGAAATATCGTCTCATTTCTCTCTCACAAAGAAAGAAACTTTCAGTTTTATAGATTCAGCTCCTGCTTCGGGATTGATTCTAATTCACAGCATTAAAATGACAGAAGGACAGAAATCTATTTTCCTTAAAGATGATTCAGTACGGACTGAATTATTGCCTCTTTGCTTTCTAGATTCATAAAATATTGATGAGAGTATTGATCTGATATTTGTACTCAGTCTGTAGAATCAGTTAACAATTAATGCCTTCTCCACCAGCGGCATTTTACAGAGAGAGAGAGAGAGAGTGATAGTGTGTGGGGGCTGAGAGAGGTTTATCACTCCGGGGGGCATTGAGACTGAGGCAGTGACCTCCACATAAACACAAACACCACACACAGTAAGAGGATTGTGCTGTGACGATTTTTTAACCTAATTCTCTGCCTGTTCCACACAACACGCTTTTTCTTTGGGGATCACGGTTGGTGGTGCTGCCAAAGCATCGGGCTGCCCCTCAGCTGCACTGAGGAGCGGGCAGCTGCAAATCCAGATGTGAGCCCGGCTCAGCGGCCAATAGGATCAAGTCTGAAGCGCAGTGTGAATGCAAATACATCCCTTAAAGCGATGAAGAATAAGACTGCCTCGTGGTAGTTTACATACAGCGCAACAAACCTCCCAAACAGTTTATTTAAGGGCTTAAAGTTTAAGCATTAGGGATCAAACAGCTCTCTCCTCCGGCTGCAGCTCTGCTCCTTTTTTCTATTCAGCCAAAGCTCACTTGGGGAGCGCGTTAGATGCATAATGATGCCAGGTGTGAACAAAACACAAGGGTACCGTGGGAAATTGTCCCTGGGAGCTCGTTTTAGAGCAAACAACAGAGCTTTACTGTCCACTGCTTCTGTCTTGTGTTTCTACCTGAAGCCTGGACTTCCATGATGTACTGGTGCAGGTCTTGTCCCTGCTGCATCACTTCGTAGGTCATGTTGTTCATGGCCGCCTTCCTCTCCGCGTGCCGTTTCAGCCGCTGCTCTGCCAGGCTGATGTCCTCCGCGCCGCCAGAGGAGGCGCCGCCGCCCCCGCTGCTGCTGCCGCTGCTAGCGCCCGAGCGGCTGGCGTCGCTCAGCTGCCGCGACAGATCCTCGTTCCAGGCGTCCAGCTCCGCTGTGACCTGCAGGAACAGAAGAAATGTGGGATCAGAAGACACATGGCGGCACTGTTACCAGCACAACAAGCCAAAAGCCTGTGGGTGCCATTGTTGTTTCTCTGTGATGTGTCTATCAACGTTGGCTCTAATTAGCTCTAATTTGTGGCTGTTGTGCCAATTGGGCGTGATGAATCAGCAGTGTGGGCAGGAGGAGAGGTAAGAGATCTCTGGCTCATTAATCAGCTCAGCAAATCAGTGATTTCACAGACTTTTACCTTTTCTTTGTCCACAAGCAAAAGGCAAAAGGCTGAAGGTGAGGTTATAGCTTTTCAGAGCCAGTGGAAACATTCTCAGGTATCTCAGGTGTGTGTGAGCATATTATACAAAATATCTACCTGTTTTGTTTTGTTTTGTTTTGTTTTGCCTGATTCACCAAAGATATCACTCTGCGCCAACACCCATAAAGTTTTGCAGCCATTTTCAGTTTGACCTTTATGGCGTCGAAATATAATTATCCATGAGGCAAAGAATAAATGTAACCTTTGCAGCAAGAACACAATATGCACAACAATGGCAGAGAGAAAAAGGAAAATAAACGTTTCAGACTGCAAGCTGCAGGTGATGGAGCATTACTGAAAACAGAGGGAGAAATATTTAATTTCTCAGTTTGTCATTAGCTTTTCCTGGCTATAATTACTTACTCAGGTACCCCAACTGTCTGAACATATGAGTATTTTCACTGTAACTGTGTGTTACAGTGTGGCTTTATTAGTGCTGATCTTTGTGAATGGGGCTGTTTTTGCATAGAAAGAGGCTAATTTGGAACCAAATTTGAGCATATAACCTCATTTAAAAACATGCAAATAGCACAGGTAACATGTTTAGCCTCGGTGTCAGTGTGTTGACCATCAACCTCAGCTGCAGTCTTTGTTGTGTTGAAGTGCTACATGTAACAGAAGATGTGAAGCACTGTGAGGTAAATAAAAGTTTGGTGGGACTGGTGTCAGGCTGAGAGCTCTGCTCCACTTCACAGCAGCTCCTCAATGAGCTGCATGTTAAATAGCTGAGGAAGCGTCTACGTGTCTGCGCTCACACACTCCCGCTCTGTTACCTCTATGGTGTACTGCTCAAAGATGCGTAGCTGGAGGAAGATGTCCAGCTTGATCTTGCGTTCGTGGAACAGCTCCTCCATCTGGCCCTGGGCCTCGTCCAGCTGCTGCAGCACCCCCTGGATGTGAGCGATGGAGCTGCAGTGAGGCGTCTTATTGGTCGACATGGCAGCGTCTCTGTGGAATAACAGACGGAGAGGAGATGTCAACATGAACACAACACAAGAGGAACCACTGACGGTTTCACTGTTAGAGGAAGGTAAAGAAAGGATCTACAGATGTTTTCATTAATCGATTGATTTTAGATCACATTTAGATCATATTATTGATTGTTTTCATGTTTCATGTTCAAACACTGAACCCCAACGAGCTGTTCCAGTGCGCTTTCTCCTCTTTTTACTCAATCTGGTCCTAAATTTCACTGCAAAATATAAAATATGTATAAAATCTATAAGTCCTGCAGCTCTGTGGAATCAGGACAATCATGGCTGGAAGTGGGTATGACTCTAAAATGTCTTTTTTTTTTGCAGAATAACACAGTTAGAACAACGTAAATCATAACAAAGGAAAAATGTAAGTTGAATTTCTCAGATGTTTTTCATGCAATAAATGCTAATTATATGAACAACACTTTTCCAAGTTTAACAGGATCTAGTTTTTAACAGGATCTAGTTTTTAACAGGATCTGGTTTTTCCAAACAGTTTATTTTTGAATACGTTTTAAATGAGACACGTAGAATAAAGTGATTTTGACATAAATATCACAATTTTAAGCTTTGTTTTGGTCACTTTTTCCTAACAGAAACATTCATAACATGCGATGTTTCGACAATAATTCCTGCTTTTTCTGTTTCTAATGATGGCTAGCTAAAAATCTATATAAATAAATAAATAACAAATAAAGTAAAGCATTTTGTTTTAAATGATGTGTGTCACTATTTATCTTTTATTTCCACAAAAGCCAACCACAGCACTTTCCCTCACAACTAGCATTATTTACCATTCTTACACAGAGCAGGAGAAGGAAAAAAACTCATTTATTTCAGTCAATATGGTAATAATCACTTTTGTTAATCTCACCTGAGTGGCTGCATGAATTTGACTTTTTAATCAGGATAAATCTTGTGACCTGAGCTGCTGTATTAATCCTTCCCCCCTTTAATAACATGATAAATATTAATATCATTACCTGAACACCATCATGAATAATTACATGACTTTTATCATTACCTGAGCTGCTGTATTAATTCCTCTCCCTCTTTAATCACGTTGAGCGTCGCCTCCAGCGTGGCGGTCTGCTGCTGCTGGAACTGCTGGATCAGAGTCTGAACCGAGTCCACCGAGTCGCAGCACACCTCGTCCAGCAGCTGCTTCTGGAGCTCCTCCATCCACGACCACAGCTGGACGGACAGATGTGGGATTAATGCATGAACCACTTCAACTGAAAATAATACTCACAACTACATGACAACTATTGTAACAGGGTTTGTCCATCACATATCAGTCTGTGTCGCTAATGACGTATTAATAATTAATTGAACTCCCAGGCAGAAGCAGGATGTGTGAGTTTGCGTGTCTCACCTCCTTGGTGTGTGTGTGAAAGGAGACAGACATGTCGAGCAGCAGCTTCCTGTGCTCCACTCGGCGGACGAAGTCCTGGATTCGGACTTCCAGGTGCCGGGCTGCCTTGTAGATTTCCTCGGGGTCGCACTCTCCGGTCTGAGCCAGTTGCTCCGCCGCCTCCAGCAGCTTGTCTGCGTTAGTGTACGTGTTCTGGAAGGGAGAGGAGGGAATTTCATCAACTTAGCTCAGGATTATACCACGGCTGTGGAAATTACAGTTCCTCTTTTACATTTTTTATCATATCAGTAGTTAACTAGAAAAGCACTCGGAGAGCGCAGACCTTCGCCAAGGCAATAGGGTCACTTACGCAACACCAAACTGCTCACTTGAAGGATTATATTGAAAACATGTATTTTGGGACACTGGCATTTAAATATTTCATCCACTAGATGGAGGCAGTTAGTGAAGGCAATAGGGTCACTGATACAAATGTGTAATGTGCAATATAAATTCCAGATGGTGTCCAGATCACAGATCACCACCAAAATCTAATCACCTGTTCCTCGTCCCAATTCACACGTTGTCCGAAAATGTATTATTTATTTGTTGTATGTTTTTTTAAATAAATAAATAAATGAAAATAACAAAAAAAGATTTGCTGTCATCATATTAATACTTATTTACTGTTAGTTTAGTTTGATCATTTATTCTAACATATTTATTTTGTGCTTTTTTTTGGTGACTTCCCTTAATTTTTCATCACCATCATCTTATAAGTTCCTACATGTTCCTTAACAATAATACTTTTATAAATAGAATTTGACACAAATTTTAAAATTTTTGTGTCAAATTTGACAGAGTAGTGCAATTTTTTTGCAATAAATAGATATAAAATAATCAGGAAATAATCAATAATTAGGAATATGTCTGGAGTCTCAACTAATTGAATCAGATCTAAACAAGCACAACTGCTGCAGACTAACAGTCAGGTCACGTTATATTCACAGATTAATTCCAGTTCCTGTAAATCAACAGTGTGAGATTCCTGGTTCCACCTCTGTCTTCACCATAAAGGGACTAAATCCTGTCTGAGTGTTAAAGCTCTCTGCATTCATCAGGAGGACAAAATGGATTAGTGTCGGTCTATTCTGGTAAGTATGAGAGATTATCACGGGAATATTTCACTTGAGGAAATAAATTACATCTGAGATATTTGGAGGGAGGTGTGGAGCTAGAGTGAGAAAAAAATGTTGCATTATTATGATCCCAATTATTCAAGAATATGAGTTTGGGTGAAATCTTACTGTCTGGATAGTCTGCAGTTTAGAGGGATTAGTCAGAAGATAAAGATTATAATTTACAAGAGATTATTTTTCTTTACTGCAGAGCGGTTTGGTTCAGGATGAGGATTACAGCAGGAGATGACAGGGAGCAGAAACATCACCGTCACCTGAACATACTGGAGGAGACATGAATGAATGAATTCAATTCTAAATAAAAAAGGATAAGTAAATGAATAAAGACAAACTAGAAGATAAACGGAACAAACAAACGGAGAAATAAAGAGATAAAATAAACCATTAAACCATCCGGACAAACAACATCAACACAAATATTTCATTCACTAGATGGCAGCAGTTAGTGAAGGCAATAGGATCACTGACGCAATAATATAAATTCACAATATAAACTCCAGATGGTGTTCTGGATCACCGATCACCACCAAAATCTAACCACCTGTTCGTCGTCCCAATACACACGTTGTCCGAAAATTTCTTCCAAATCCGTGCAGAACTTTTTGAGTTATTTTGTACACAGACAATCTGTCAAGGTGATTTTACAGGAACTGAATAAAATTATTTTGAGCCCGACTGCACTGAGGTGGAGAGAAAATAGATGACTCACTAATTATGCAAATTAAAACACACATTTTCCTCATTTCCCTCTTCCCTTTAGAGATGCAGTACCAGCTCCTCTATGGTCTTTTTTTGCATATAAACTAATAAAAAAACACATTCAATTTTATATAGCACTTTTCTAACGCCCAAATATGGTCATTTCTGGCACCAACAACACTGAGATGATGACGGTTAAAATGCAGTCATCAACCAACTAATGGGTGACATTATGGTGGCTACGTCCAACTCGTTTGGACAGTTTATGCCGACAAACCATTTAGCAAAACGACAAATTTGAAGCCGTATTGGTTTTTACATTTCCACACACGCTTTCTTCCGATCCCATTTCTCTACTTTAATCAGGAGCTTCAATCTATGGACTGTCTGAACTCTCCTGTGGAACAGAAGAAGCCGTGTGGAACCGTCCCTGGAGAAATTAAGATTTAAGGCAGTGAGAAGAAGCTGCAGAATGAAAGCCTTAATGAGAGTAAATGAGTTCTGGGTTTTCATTAAACCTTTCTGTTTGATGTTTGGTCGGCTTTAATCGAGAAGAATCTAATCACATGTAGATGAAGAGAGCTAAAAACACGTATCTCACTACAAACACACACCTGAACTCAAGCAGAAGTCTGAGCATGCGTTTGTTTGTGAGGGAGAACTTCATATGTGAGTAAACATGCTTGCATAATTCACCTCTTGGCGTGTATTTAAAGCGTGCTCTAAATGTATTCATGTTATGTATCTTGCTAAGTGGAGACTTTTACCAGCAAAATACCACAAACTGCATAAAAATGCTAATAGAGGAGGAAAAAGTAAAGAAGAAGAAACCAAGAGAGAGAGAGAGATAGCGCCTGACCCAAATAATGCTGATGCGGCAGGTTATGAAGGTTAATCCTAATCCAGAGTGTAAACATGAGATTATGCAACTACATACTCTT
This sequence comes from Serranus cabrilla, assembly GCA_903364295.1. Lineage (NCBI taxonomy): Eukaryota > Metazoa > Chordata > Actinopteri > Perciformes > Serranidae > Serranus > Serranus cabrilla. Next base: position 99,471 of record CAFUXE010000247.1, read on the forward strand.
TATAGGATTTACTCTCATTCTCTTATAGGATAATCATGTTACTGAAACTGACCATTGTAGCAAATGTTTGATCAGCTGCTCTGGATTCGTCCTGTTTGACTGCAGCGGGGGTCATTGTGGGACTATTTTGCATATTATAAATCAACCTTTACTTTAGTTAAACTGAAGAATTCAGTGTTTGTTTCAAGCTGTTTTTAGCTTGGTCTAAACAAACATCCATTGGCTAATTGTATCTCTTCTTTGGCCGGTGTTACACCTTCCCACCAAGCTTTGTGAAAACCGTGCCTGTAGTTTTTCAGTAACACTGCCATGACCTCCTTGGCGACTATAAAAATGACAGCTAGAGAAAGAGATAATGATGATATGAGAAAGGAAAGAGGGAAAAATCTGTCTTGACACCATGCAGACTGGCAGCGTGTGTCTGTTCAGGACTGTTTAACAGCAGCAGAGACCGTCAGGATCTGATGATCCTCATCACATTTAGTCTCCAAAGCAATGCTCTAAAACACACACACACACATCTGCTTTATCAGTGCATACTTGACTCTAAAACAAATTAAATCCGACAACTGACAACTTCAATAGAGAAGAGCATCACACACTTTTACTACAGCCAATCCACTTCAAAGCCCCCGAAGGCTTCAGCTGCATATGATCCAATATTTCTGTAAACTCCGTGTGCTTCTTTTAAGGTCTGACAGTAAATGCTGCATAACTTAGGTGCTTAACTTGAGGCTCAAAGCCAACAACACTGCCTGTTTACTGTGCAATATTGGACAGAAAACTGCTGTTTGTACATCGTATATTTAGATTACACAACAGCTGCACACGAGCCACATTCTTACTCGCATTTTTTTGTAATCTCTACTGAGAGTTTCAACATGTTTCTTTGTTATGTTTTCATCTTTATGACCAAAAATCCTGCTGCAGTTCCAGTGTTTCTCTGCAGCCATGATATCCAGGAATGGATAACATCTTCTGCAGATCCTTCAGGAAAGGCTCGTGACCATACATGGTTACGTGGAGGCTTGTCTCCGTGCTTCCTGCAGCCAACGGGCACGGTGGGTTTTTAAATTTGGGATTAATCAAGGCAGATTACATACAGATGTTTGCAAGGCGAGCGAATAAAAATTTGATAAAAACAAACTACTAACTTCAAAATTTGAATTGTGGGAGTGAGTCTTTTCTATGTGATGCTGATCCTGTTAAACTGCAGCATTAAAAGCCTAACAGGATGTGGATATACAGGTGTGTTACTGTTTGATGTCAGTTTAGGCCTGTCAGGATAATTACCATATGCACGTGATGATATATGGAAATTACCAGATAATTATAACTATAAAAAATAACATCAGCAACACTTAAACCAACATGATGTTTGACAAATAGTTAATTGCTCTTTGAAAGGTTGTATTTGCATTATATTCCTATTATATTATCATGATTTCAGCGGCATAAATTGGTCTTAAAATGACAATAATATAAGGGCCTCTGTCAGCTCACATCTAATCGTAACCATTTGAGTGTTTATGTTCCTGTTTCTGAGTGGAAATGTCCCAAAAGAGTATCAATAAAAGGAAAATGGGACAAAAAGAGTGAAATGGAAACAGATTTGGCAAATAAATTAAGCACATTAAGCATCGATTGAAGCTCATGATTTGCAAAAGACACGAAAAGAGGGAAATTAATGGTTTAATGGTTTTCTGATGAGAGATAATACCACAATGGTAGCATTTTCTTTGCCAATTTCCTTAAAGTTCTGTTAAAAATAAGAATATTTTTGGATAGTTATGTGGCTAGTGTTGGTTTTAATTCAGTCTTTCTCCCATCAGTCTACAACATGTGGACAGACAGACAGACAGACAGACAGACAGACAGACAGACAGACAGACAGACTCACCTGAGCTACGTCCTCAAAGTCGTCGTGTCTCTTCTGCAGGGCTCGGGCTCTGTGGAGGGATTTCCCGACCCCGGTGTGTTTGCTGAGGAAGGCCTCGCCGTGGTTCTCGATCCAGTCCATCACCTGCAGGAGAACACAGAGATAATCTTCACAACATCTCCTCGCACAGCGTCGGGATTAAAGGTCACCTTCTGTTCCTGGCAGAACAAAATGGTCTCAGACTTCATGAATTAAGAATGGAGCGGATGAAACCTGCATGATCTGCGTGGGAAATGTGGGTCACTGCTGCTGAGGAGAACAGGTTGTTGAATATGCCGTCATTAGACCGACTACTTCTGACACAGATCGATTTGCTTCTGGTGGCAAAGCAAATTTGCATCATGCATCACCACCTTCAACTGACAGCACATCACTCCTGTTCTGAAGTCCCTCCATTGGCTTCCCGTCCTTTATAGAACTGATTTTAAACTCTTAATGTTTGTTTTTAAACCATCCTATTCCTATTCAACTTCGGTGAATGCTGACCGTCGAAACAAATAACAAACAAGTGTGTGTGTGGTTGACTCCATTTGGCTGTCAAACGGTCTACAAACCAACAAACTGATACTCATTTGTGGAAATGACAATTCTGTCAGATATCAGCCAATAAATGACCCTCAGATTTGAAATCATGGAGCTAAACTACCAAATTTCATTGAATAAGGTCATTAAAAGCAGCTCCACTGACAACTATTTGTGCACTGATTCATTGGTATTAATAGTCTGATTACATGAAATATTTAATTTACAGGATAAGTACTTTAACTTTTGGTCATTTAAGAAGTTTAGTAGTTTAAAATTGATCATTATCCCTATATAGTTTTACTTAACCGAGTACTTCCTCCTCCTCTGACATGTGAACCAGAGGGCAGAGATGCTGTAAATCTGACGTCAGCATCACGCAGTCAGTCCAGCTGGAGCCACAGACAGGTCAGCGACAGGTCACACACACAGACCTCAGCATGCTGACTGTAGCTTTGTTGGACTGTGCAGCTAAAACTGCCAGATAAAACTACACACCTAATACATTCTCCTCCAGCCTTAACTTCTGCATCTCGGGCTCTTCCTCTCTGGGGTCACATTCATCCTGAAGCATTACAACTGGGCTTGGAATAGCCCTGTTTTCACTGATTTATAGACTTTTGCTCTGAGCTCGCTCGCTCACTTGCTGCTTGTCTCACTTTCTCTGGAAGTCTCTCGCCCTCCGTGTGTGTCTCTGCGCCTCTCTCTGGGGTCTCATAGAGGCTGATGCATGACGAGTACAGTTGGCAAAGCTCTGTTTTCAATGAATTTATAACCCACTGATACGATCTCTTCTTTACTCACTAGTTCTCTCTGCCTCTCTCTTTGTCTTTTCCCGTCTCTTAAACACTCTCTCACACTCTCTCTGGGGTCACATAGAAATGTTTGCATGGCGCCCGCACTCAGTATCCAGCTTTAAATTTAGTGTAGTATCTATAAAAGTCCTGACTCTCTCTCCCTAAGGTCACTCTTTTATGCAAACACTACATACATGATGATTTCAATTACAGTGGACCTGTTTTAAATTAATTTAATGTCATTTATCATTGTGCGTCCTCTGCAAAGCACATTCAGAAACCCTTTCTTCAGAAGTAATTCCCGTTCATTTTTCCAGGAACAATGTGAGTTAATTGTTCTCATAGTTGCATGAGACTCTATAAACAGATATCTGCATATGAATGCTGAGTTTCTGGGCAAGAGGACAAGAATTTGCTATCAGAAGTCTTCTGGTTTCTGTTTGTGGTGTTTACTTTTGAGCGGGCTTTGGTTGCACGCAGGTAAACAGTGTTTGTGGAGAGCAGAGGAGGTGAAACGAATCAGCCAAAATGCAATCTGGGAACCCATCGGCCATCGTCTAACCACGATTTAACTTTTTATTATCTTTCCATTCTTGTGTCTCAAGTTGCTGTTTAGACCGTAAACCATGACAGGCCAATGGAAGACCAAGTCTTGGCCCGAATATCCCGATGGCTACACTGGAATTCCCAGAAATATCAGCCGTCATCAGACTGATATCTGATTGGTTCCTGGATTGTGTAATCAGTACAACAGAATAACAGCTGTGCACACCTCATCCATCTGCAGTGATTTACCTGCACACATATCTGCCTTAAATTACTTCTAACAAAGAGAAATAACTGCATCTGTGTTTATCGAAGGATCCTTGTCACATGTCACCTGTTCCTGACAACACATCAGACATGTTTTTCCTGCTTCCCTTGCTTGCAGGCGGCACACATCACCATGTCAACATCTGCACGCTGAAACTGCTGTTCCTGTCTTCGCCTGTAGGGGCACATGGAGGAGTAGAGCTGCATGTTTTAAACTACAGGAGAGATATCGATGAGGCCGAGTTTCTACTGTACTTCATGTTCATTCTTCTGAGGGGAAAAAACTCTGAACATGTGGGATTCCAGAGGTTTCAGTAATGCTTGTGGTATCTGGTTGTACCTCATTCCTGCTGCATTACTGTCAGACCCACAATCACATTAAAGAAAGTAACGTAATAAACAAACCTCCTCCTCCTGCGCTGACATTCCCTCTGATGGTTAAAAATAACCCCGTATAAAACACAGCTGTAATATTACATTTTGAGCTGCCGAATATCTTTAAAACCTCCAGGAATCCGGGCTGACACCTTTCCAAAACCACACGGCCTGTCTCGTCTGTGAAATATGAGCGGCGGTACCAGCGGAGCAGAGATCCGCTCGGAGCGTTTTATCTCAGGAATTTTTACATTACACACTGTTAAAGTGGGACGAGAGGACAGTGGAGATGAATGAAGAGTGGTGGTGATCCTCATCGGTTCTGCTTAGCAAAGCTGCTCACACACACACACACACTCACGTCTGTTCACTCGATCACATGCTTACATACAAGATTACATGCTCCGCTGTGGTTTGACTAAATTCTATGACATCTTGGGTGAGTAAAACTCCTTTCCAGCAAACTAAAGACTGCAATAAAAAGTTGTTTTTCTCAGTTCCTAAAGAGCGTTTACATCCAACAGCAACATGAGCTTCTCACTGTGTGTGTGTGTGTGTGTACCTGCTGGACATCCTGCTGGAACACACACAGCTGCAGCCTCTGGTGCAGTCGGACCTTTCGATGCTGCCAAATGTTCTCCAGGCGACGCTGATGGTGGAGAACTTCATGAACCACGTCCAGGATGCAGTGCACCTGCAAAAAACACACATTTCAGCTAAACTGTAGTGTTTTATACTAATTACATTCAATTAAAGCTGCATCTGTTTTGTCATTTTCTAGCAGAAAAAGGCCCGACTCCTGCAAAGAAGCTGAATGGCACTCACTGCTTTGGAGTAATTGGCGGTGGCTGTCAGGGATTCGGAGTTGCCGGGACTCAGAGGCCTCTGGAGGACGTCCAACAGGGCTTTACCATCCTGACTCACCTGGAAACACAAACAGGTCGGTCACAGAGAGAATACACACGCAGTCAGAACAGGTAGGAAGAAGAAAAGACAGACAGAAACACATTTCTTTGTTAAACTGTTTAAATTGAAGCTCTCGTTCTTCTCAGCTCAGTTTCCATCTTTCCTCCTCTCTTTGTTTTCTTTCCTCTCTGTAACAAATATATACTTTCCAAATCAGCACTTCTCTTCTTACTGCTAATTGCTAAATTATACATGGAGAAACACCACTGAAACCTCTGCATCACACACAAGCAGCGATCCGTTTCCTTTCTGCAAAAAATGAGCCTGTGTGTCTTTTTATACTGTTTCTTTTATGTCTTGTCTTAACATCTTTATGTCTTTTGTGAAGCACTTTGGATTCCCTCGTTGTTGAAAGGCTCTGTATGATAAATCTGCCTCGCTTTATCAGTGAAGATCATTAAAAACTAGACACTGTTAGAGTGATAGTTTGTTTAAACCTCCTGCTGCTTTTATGAAATATAAGCCTCGCAAACTAATCAACTAATTGTTTCATTTCACTGCTGTTTTTACTCAACAAGGAACCTTTCCAGAAACTTTACTGGCTCCTGAGCTGCTAAACTGCAGGACTGGTGCTAACATGAAAAACATTAAGAAGATTTACATAATTAGATGCACAGGGGAAACGCGCTTTAAAGTGGTTTTTACAGGGCGAGCTGTAAAGATGATTCAGAACCAAGGTCCTGTGCAGGATGCTGCCTTGATCAGGAGGCAAAACACCAAACTGCATGAAGGAGTTTGTTGTTTTATTGAACCGGCGATGAAACAAATGCTGTGCAGAGATCACAGGCACTGTTTCTGCCTCACTTAACGAGAAGCTACAGCACGACATGCCTCCACACACACCTGACAGACACACCTGCATCTCCATCTTCTCTGCTTTTAAGAATTCAAAGACTCATCTTTACCACTTTAAATCAAACATGTGCTTCTTCTTACAGTTTTATTCTGCAGAAACCTTAAAGTAACCCTGTCAACACTGCAACTGTAACATACTTTCAGCTCGTTAAATAAATGCATCAAGTCAAGAGTACAAGATAAAAACCCCTCGTCTGTCTCAGAGCGCGCCACTTTTTGCAGCGCTCCCATTGGAAACAATGCTGTCACAGCTCGCCAGACCTAACCACCTCAGTGAGCCTCTGCCCGGCGCTTTATATGTGTGTATTTATATAAGGACTTATCTTTTCACAGATAAGCAGAAATTGAGCTAACACTGCAACAGCCTGTCTAAAGATAAAACGGTGCGGCTGCAGCAAAGGGCAGAGGAGAGCCGGAGCGTTCCCAGACTACATTTAGTGGAACACGGAAGGTTTTCAGACGGCGGATCTGGACGACGGCACCCTGTCATCACAGCCAGTCACAGCCAGAGAGCTGCAGGGACAGCACCCAGGGGAGACTCTCAGGGGTACAGAACTACTTCTGCACAGCTTCCCATGTACTGTTTTTAAATTCCCAATATCTTAAAAGCTGAAATGTTTGATTTTGCAGTTTCAGGCCGTGCATTCCCGATCATGCACAGTGTTTTCTAACCATCACTGTCACAGTAACTAACAGCTTGAAGCTCTTCTACACCACACTCAGGGAAGTGGAGGAAGCATGCTGCAAAATGCACATTTATAATGGAGAAAAGTGAAGAATGCAACAACAGAAAGTGGTGCCAATAACTTGCAGAGACGGCTGTGAGCAGTAAAAACAAACTCCAGGTTTCATCACTTCAAGCTGATATTACAGATGCTAAAGTCTACAAATTGTCCCACTCTGGCTGGATTATAACGCTGGCTGAGGTTTACCTCGGTGTACGCCTGGGTGACCTGCTCGTACAGGCTCTGGTGACGGTGGATGGCGATTTCCAGCTCCTGCATCTCCGAGGGCAGCCCTCCCTCACTGCAGACTTTACACCAGGCCTCCACCTCCGACAGGAACTGAGGAAGAGACACAGACACACACACACTTATCTCAACTACAGGCCAGAGAGCCACGACACAGACACCATCATCGGTCATCATCGTTATGCTGTTAATTCTAATCTTTCTAATGTGTTTTGGTGACTGTTAGCTTGGAAACCAGAGGAATCTGATGTTGTATTTGTGACCAGTCTGTTTTTCCTGCTTTAAAACAGACCGAGCTAAAGTAAATTCCAATTCTGGGTCAAAACATAAAACTTTAAAACTTCTTTCATTTTATTAAGACATGGTTTTCACTCAAGTGACCGAAAAAAATGATAAAAGATACATTTCTGGAGTCATTTTTGAGCAAAAAATGTTAGAAAATACAGTTTTTAGCTTCTCATTCCCTGCTTTTATCTGTTTTTATCAGATTAAGCTGAATATTGTGTTTTTTTACTGACAAAACAAGACATTTAAATACATCACCTTGGACTGAGATTAACTTTGGTGGATGTTTATCCCTTTTTTCCAACATCTTATAGACAAAACTAATAATCTAGAAAATAACGGGCAGACTAATAAAAGAAAAGCTCTGGAGGACGACAGTTTTGTTGCTCGTTTTGAGGTAATTTACAAACAGGGTTAATGTGGCTGCAGGAATGAAGACAGCCTCTACTTCTCTCCCTCTAAATCTCTCGTTTTCACACTCTAATGTTTATTCTCTCTGTAGCCTCGCCAGCTTTCTCTCCGCTTGTGTCTCTTTCTCCATCTTGTGTTTCATCTTTCATCTTGACACTTCTTTGTTTCTCTGTTTTTCATTAGGCTCTCTCTCAGTCTCAGCCAGTCCTGCTCCGCTCCAACATCTCTCTCTCTCTCTCTCGTCCTCTTTCAGGCTTTCATCTCCAGCTCTCTCAAATGTACACTTGTAGCTAATGTCAAGGGCCCAGCAGGAATCAAACAAGTCCCATCTGTTGCCATGTCAACCTTCCAAGAATCAGCAGTCAAGCAGTTTGATCTATTAAATATAATCAGACGCTAAAAATGTCCCATTTACATTTTACATTCTGGACATGTGTCTGCTGCAGAGAGATTCCTAGATTAGATAGTTACCAAATCAGCAACCAGGCTCAGGCAGAGTCCCAGTAAGTGGAGCAGTTTTTCCTCTAATCACAGAGATGTGAAGGGGACGTCCTCGGTCTGGAGGACAGGGTTTGTCCTTTTATTTCCATAAACATGTCCCTGTGCTTCCTTCTAATAGCTGAGTACAGACATGTTCTCACTGCTCAAACACACCGTTCGTCTCTGATCTCACCTGTTCGGCCTTCTGGTGAAAGACGGACGACATGGCGAGGATTGTGGAGCGCTCGTCGAGTGCAGCGGCGAAACTTTTCCAGTCCTGATCCAGCTGACTGGAGATCTGTTTAATCTGTGTGGAGGCGTAGTGGCCGGCCTCGGCCAGGCGGCTCGCCACGGACATGATTCTGTTGATATTTACATAGGCATTCTGGGAAAAAAGAGAGAAACATCATGAAAGAAATGCTGTCATCAATATATCGTTTTGATAATATGCTACGTAGCATGCTTAAAACATAATGTAAGATTTCTTTAGTGTGTCCCACATATAGCATACACATAAAGGGGTGAAACATTTTTAGGGTAGGCCTCTGCTTGGTGGTTAAAACACGCTTTGTGTCAGTCCCCGTCTGCAGCAATACATTCAGTCATTTCCTGCCTGGAGCGTGCATCACATTCTCCAAACTGGGAACATGCAAACTATTATCTACTGCAGGTAATAAACTGACTGTGGGTCAGTAACTCATACAACCTCACCTCAAAAAACAAGAACTATCCCTTTAACCAGGCGTACATTGCAAAGTGATCAAAGCCTAATTTATTTGCAGTGAGGCTGCAGTTTATCTGTCCAGACCAAAGACTGTATAAATAATAATAATCCAGACACGTCAATCTGTGTGAATAAAGATGTTAGCTAGTTGTTTTAATAAAACTCTTCAGTAATTAAATGATGTCTTCCCATTCCTTGTGTTTTCTTAGCTGTAGTGGTGTTTATGTATGTATGCTTTAAAAGCAGCTGTGAAAAGTTTAGGTCAACTAAGCCACAACATAAATTAACTTAACCTAACTGCATTATTTTATGTGTTGTTCACACTTTTGGCAGATAAACACGTTCCAAAGGAAACGGTGACAGTTTTAGCTGATGTGGCTGATGTTGGAAAACTGCAGTTTATTCAGCTTTAGACAACAATAAAACTTGGTTAGGGTTGGGAAAAGAAGATAGTCTGGGTTGAAATAAGTATGTTTTGTTACATTACTAAAGCTAAATAAGTGACTTACAAGTTAATTTACAAGTTGAAGTAATTTTTGTTTCACACCAACAGTGACATTATCTACCATGGAGTTCATGGCGAAGTGGTTGTGTTGAGTCTGCAGCTCCACAGCGTGTTGGTATCCTCGGCCGATCTCCGTGTGGCTCTGCAGGAACACTTCCTTGTTGTGGCTGATCCAGTCAAACATCTGCATACACACACACACACACAAACACACACACACACCAAACAGCAGCATTGTTAACAAATGTCACACATTGATTTCTTGCATTGCAATGCATTGGAACTGAACATTTTATCAGGAACAAATCGATACCAGCTGCCATAAAAAACACGTTGGACAGAACATTTGATCCATTTAAAATGATTTCTCATACACTGATGTTTGATGTGTAATAGAGTGGCTTTTTATGGTTGAAAGCTCTGGAAAAACTACTGTTTCAAAGATCAAGAATGAACTGAAATAAGGACTTTTCTCAGCCTGATCTGAACTCTGTACTGTCCTGATACAATTACTGAAAGTCAGCAATATCTTAAACTATTGTATTCTTTGATCAAATCTTGTGTCTAAAATAAAGTTGGTGAGTAAAACAGAAACAAAACCCAGACTGTTCTTTTGTCAGGAGCAGATAGAAACCAGCTGCCGTTAAGAGCATTTGATACATTTTGAATTCTGTCTTTTACATGAATGTGTGGCGGCGTTACAGTGTGGCTCTGGAAAAACTAGAACCTGGAGTTAAGATCATATATTAACTTTGACACTGAAATATCTTCGGTTGGAGTAACTGGAGCAAAAACCAAATTTCCCTCCTGAGATCAATAAAGTATTTTTTTCTGTCTAAAGTTGGTGAGTGAAATGTGGCCAAAACCAAATACACATCAACCAGCCTGTTTTATCAGGAACAAACAGAAACCGGAGCATTCGATCAGTTTAAAATGATTTCTTTTACGATGTTTAACAGTGGGGTTTTTGTGGTTGAAAGCTCTGGGAAAACTCGAACCTGGAGTTTAGATTTCTTTGGTCAACTATTCCCAAGATCAAGAATTAACTTTTACACTAAAATAAAACACTGAGGAAATGTTCTCAGCCTGTGGAGAAGAGAAGCATCTTTAGACCCATGTAATTACCAGACACACAATCCTCTCTGATAAAAGCCTTTGCATGATGTATTTACCCTGACTAATGCTGAGCATCTACAATAAAGCTGGTGAGTAAAACGTAACTGAGAGAAACTGCGGCCAGAGCTTGATAAACACACCCGGCTGTAAACAAACAGAGAATGGTTCCTCTTCATTCTCTCCTGTTGGCGTGACCTCTCTCAGCTGATCTGTGTAAGGCCTAAGAGGTCGGGACAACCTTCACGCCCGCTCCTCCATCTCAATCAATCTTCTGCAGACAGATGGCGTGCGGCTGTGGCGCCGTGCGGTTACCATGGTTACCACATCATCCACACACACACACAGTCATTCGTCCGGCAGAGATTTCCGCAGAACGAGCGCCTCGTCAGGTCTGACTCGCCTGCGAGCGGCGAGTGTTTCCCACAGTGTAAACGGCTCCACACGCCCCCGCGGCTCCTCGTCACGCCATCATCACTGATGTGGACACAACTGGTTCTCTTTTCTCTGTTTGCTTCACAGTAAATATTTACAGCTCCTGCATGTGGATTTCTGTGTGCAACAACACGCCGAGTCAGCTGACGCCCATTTATGTGTGTGTGTGCATGTGTGTGTTTAAAGTACGAGCTGCACTGCCGTCAACAACACTTAGTGTTCGAACAAACACGAGCAGCTCTGTGAGCACGAGGCGGAGCTGCAGGTTGAATTATTACTCTGGTCCCACGTCCGTGACCTGAAATCCACTCATTTGTGTTTGGTCACCAGGATATAAATCAGTATTTATTACATGTGCAGACGCAACAACCTCAGACACCAGTTTGCATTTATAAATAATAATATTAATAATAATAATAACTTTATTTATGTAGCAGCTTTAATGCAACAACAACATACATCGGTTTGCATTAATAAATAATAATAATATTAATAACAATAATAAAAATAACTTTATTTATATAGGACCTGTTTACACAACATCTCCTACACCAGTTAGTATTGATAAATAATAATATTAATAATAATTTTATTTATATAGTACCTGTAAACGCAACATCCCCTACACCAGTTTGTATTCATAAATAATAATAAAATTATTATTTATATAGCACCTTTAAACCAAACAACCACATACATACCTTTGCATTAATTAATAATTATAATTATAAAAATATTTTTTTTAGAATAATACCTTTTTTATATAACACTCTTAAAAACAAAACAAAATAATTTTTAGAATTGAATTAAATTAACAAATAAATCCAGATATATAAACACAAAACTGCAAAAAAAAAAAGTTTTATAAATTAATATAACATAGACAATAAAACAATAAAACAATAAAAATCTTGAGAAAGGGATTTAAAAGAAGTCACTGATTCCACAAGTCTAATGGCGTATGTGGGTATTTTTGTTGTATTCTTGCAGTATTTATTTTA
>CAFUXE010000247.1:126397-139655 GCA_903364295.1 Serranus cabrilla
GTGTGTGTGTGTGTGTGTGTGTGCGATCCATTTTATCTATGTCTATTCTTATGACTAACTGCAGGGGTAAGGTCACAGCATGCTCGGCTGCACACACACACTTGCACCCACGCAGAGAGACATAGCTGGTGCTCAACGTTTCCAGACGTGTAGAGGTCAAAGGTCAACGTGTTCTCCTGCTGGAACCATTAACACGACCAGAAGCAGCACACAGGAAGCCAACGATGACCCCCCAACCTTACAGGAAGGACTGCTACCGTCGTTGACATGCACCCATAATGCAGCGGGAGCGAGATAAGCAGTCGGGTGCTTCCAGTTTTAAGTTCTGTTCACGTCAGCCGGCGACGAAAAGCTTTTCCCAGACAGTGAAGGTGACACGGAGGAAGCTCCGACAGCCAACAGACGTCAGCTTCACTTATTAAGGCGGAATAAATCACTATAAATATAATGTATATTAATCTGAGGAGAGAGGTTACAGGAGCAGGATGTATCTGGGAGTGAGAAGGCGTGTGTGTGTGTGTGTGTGTTTGCACTATCAAGTACTTTTGAATAACACTCTTACAGTGTAACAGCTTTATGCAAAATCAAACTGCCATGAGTGTGTCTGTGAATAACATGCGTCACATCACACACCGACCCATTCACACTCAGTCAGTCACCTCTGCGTCACACACACCACTCAGTGCACTTTCTTCTGTCTGTACATCAACTAACTGTAATGTAAACCCATCGTCAAACTCTTAAGGATTCACTTTTTTAATTAGTTAATAAGATTCTTTTATTCTTAATGGTGGATAAAGTCCCTGATGACTCGCTCCAACAATATCACTGTAAACAAGGTCTCCATATCACCCATAGCAACACATACGTATACATGTCATTATACATATATGTTCACGGTTTTGTGAAAAAAAGCTGCAGTTTCTGTGAATTTATGTAACAAAACCACCGACCTACGTTTAGTGCAAAAAACGTCCTGGTTATGTGTTATAAAAGACAGTTTACACAGGAAATAAATGCACGTAAATGTCACCCAATGACAGCTGGGACCCGCGATTCAAGATCAGATAAGCAGCTAAGGACAATGAATGAATGAATGAATCTCTCCACAAAGAATAAGGCAAAAAGTACTATTTTTAATCTTGTGTTTACCAGAGATGTGCTCATTCAGCCTGTAAACAAGCATAAATCAACTGTAGAAATCTCAAACCGAGACCAAAATGACTGATAAATCAACTAACCATCATGTTCTCAAATATCTATTTACACACATAAATGGTTATATTAACCCAAACCATCATCTTTTTCCTCACCTAAATCAACTGTATGTATCCTGTGAACATGGAAGTTTATTTTGAAAAGCTACCATGGAGGGAAGGAAGCTGACGCGCCCAAAACAGATGCTGGGGGAGAACTAAAGTGTCATATTTTGAATCTTAGTGATTAAAACTTCAGCATTTGACAAGTTGGGGGTGTGAATCTGTTGCACACAAACACACACACACACACACACACACACACATGCAGGTCATGTGTGTGCCTACATGTCTTCAGAGCACAACAGGTGATGCCGTCTGCACCCTGGCAACAGCTGCCTCGACAACTGGCAGCCGGACCTCGTGTGTTACCATGGAGACAGGAGCCGGGGGTCTGTCAGATCCAGTGCTGCTCGGCTGACATGTTGAAAGCTCTCAAAGCGACGCTGTTCAGTTTTCCTGGATTAACGCCTGCACGCGGGAGCTGAAATCCACGCCGCTTCAGCCGCGCAGTCATTATCCATTTACACCAATCAGTGGCTGCAGCGGGCGGCGGCAGTCTGATCAAAGCGCCTCTTGTCACGCAGTCACGTCAGCATGTGTTAACTGTCAGGGTCGGGTTGCATCAGCTGTTTGTATCTATTACTGCGTTCGGTTTGAGTCCTTATTGAGCTCAAACAGGAATATCTGTCATGAGTGAAGTGATTAACATGTAACATCTGTAGAGCGACGCGCTAAACATGTTGGCCAAAGTCAAGATAACAACCAAACCAATCAGACTTTAATACTACACCAGGTAAAAACATTGTCTGATTCCCACCTGAAGGCTTTGAACTGAGACAAACCAGCAGACAGGTTCAAAGACATCCCACACAGACTGACCTTCACCTTCACACAGATGTCTGAGTCTCGGAGCGCAACATAAACTGTAAAGTCAGCAGAGAGAGCTGGAGGTGAGTGAACTCTGCAGCCGCCTCAGCTGAGCTGCTCTTATAAAGCTTCCCTGTGGAGTTTTCTTGTAAACAAACACAGTTACTGTGTGTTTACTTTCTCTTTTTCTCACTGTTTGTAGTCTTGTAGTCAGTTACAAAGCTGATCATTTGTATATTTTGCATTATTCACATCCATGTTTCCTGGAAAGCGGTCCTCTTCTTCTTCTTCTTCTTCTTCTTCTTCTTCAGTGCTGGCACGTTTCTGTTTCTTGGCGCACGCATCGTGTCACACACATGCTTGTGCGAGTGTGTCCCTGTGCATGTGCTACAAACAAAATCCCTTTATAAAAACATAGCTGCAGGCTGCTTCATGTGGTGGTCAAACACTCCACAGGGTGCCATGAAACCTGGAGGAACACTCACTGCAGCTTTTTTTATCTAAGGAGAAAAGCAACAAGCCGTGTTATAATAACAGCTAAATGTTGCAGAAGTGGAGCAGCATGCAAATCCCCTTTAACTCTTGTAACGACATCATGCAAAGCAGCGTCACAAAGCTGAACAAACAACAAGGGCTGAGAAGACGTGAACCAGCCCACTATCACAGGAACTTCCTAAAAACTATCCTAAATAAACTCCCCTAACTTTAGGATAATCACAGAGCTGTCTGACTTCCACCCAGCATGGCTGCTCTTTTATTGCTTTTTACACAATCGATGAGACGTCAACAGGCGGAACTTATTCACGGCGAGGCTTGTGGCAGACCCTCACCATGGTTTGATGACAAAACGCTCATTAACAGATCTGGGCTGCCGGGCCACAACCCTGCAGTTAGCCGAGCAACTGTGAACCAGCTCTGGAGAGGCTCACAGTTGTGGTGCAATCGGCAAATGTGCTTTTCCTCTCAGCAAAAGTGGATTTCTCAGCCCGCCATGGCATGCTATTGTAACTGCACTGTAGGGTTCTGTGATTGGACGAGTATATCATCTATTGGCCAGTTGTTTCAAGGGTTTGTGTGATTTTTTTGAGCTTCCATTTTGCAAACTTAGTGGCTTCCTCTGAAGAACAGCCACGAAGATCCAGCAGCCAAATCTAAAGTGAACCACACATCTTTGGAACAGTGGAAAGACTAACGAACAATTTGTGTTTGGTTAGTTTTATTTTGTTATTTTTGATGAGGTAACAAGGCGATTGAGCAAGTCTTGGTTTGGTGAAACGGAGTGTGGTTATATTTTTCTGTTTAATAGGAAAATAGATTGAAGAACATTACATTCTTGATATTTTGAGCGTTACTAGCGTAACTTATCACCTCTTGTTGGACTGATCGATGGTCTTTATTTCCTATAAAAGCCAGGACGAAGCTACACACGTGTGCCGTAAAGGACAACAATTTAACAGAAGTTCCTTCCAACTGCGTCTGGACAACGAGAACGGGAATCAGACGTGACGTTTCATGACAGTCCAACTTTCAATTAAACACTTAGTACCTGTTATCACTGTTTCCTTTATAATTATTTCATTTTCACGCAGAACTGCTAAAATTGTCTCCTGCTACCTTCATGACGCTGATATACATAAAGTTGCTAAACTGTGAAAAAGGTCCAAGATCTCAGCAGCTCATTCGGCTGTTAGAGAGAGAACCCATGCTGCTCATTATTTTTAACTAAGACCATCTTCTCAGCCTCCTCGCTGGGTTTAAACATCCTGCTGCCGGCCTTTTTGTTTCAAACTAGAAGCCAATGATGTGATTAATCTATATGAAAAGATCTGGCATCAACATTTCTGCAGCATTGCATCGTCTAATTTCAATAATTTGATCAAATGACTGTCAACAACAGCTGACCCAGACGGGAACAGACTGGAGCAGCTTGTAGCAGCAGTCAGTAGTTGTATAATGTCAAGTATCATACTGAACATGAATAATTCATTCCTGTCTCATTATTTTAACATATCACCTGCATATATTCTTTAACACTGCAGGGTGAATATATTTCCTATCTCTCCCTCAAACACACACACACATACAGTCGCACACACACTTTAATGGCCTCGGCCGGCTCCAGTTTCCCCTGCAGAGGAAAACCACATCCATCACTCTTTGCAACGCAAACCACACACTGCTCTCTCCCTCTCTGTCTCTCACAACCACACTCCCAAACACACACACACACACACACACACAGACAGAGAGAGAGAGAGCTTGTAATAGTTAAGTGCTTGCCAGGCATCACACTCAGCTCTCACACACACACACACACAGGCGCAGCAGATGATGTATTCTCCATAGGGAAGCTCCTTCTCATAAAGGGACAGTTGGCGGAAAAAAAACATTGCAACACAATGCAATTATTCGAGACGCAACTGTCCGTCCGTGTCTCTCTTTGTGTGTCTCTGCACGGTCAGTTTAACTACTTACTCCTCATTTCGGGATAATTGACTGACTGCGAGTCTCTCCCTGCTGTTTCCACAGTGATAACAATGAGCTTTTCCTCCTATTAAAGACTCAAGGCTGCTGCTGCACACACACACACTTGGCTGACAGCCAGAGAAAACAAAATATTCTCACCTAAGGAAGCTGGAAGACCTTGTGTTTGTGTGTGTGTACACTATATTTACAGTACATATATAAATGTGTACGTCTTCCTGCCTCTCTCTCTTGTCCATCGCCACCTTCTGACTCATCCAGCAGGAACCAATCGAATCAAAGCTTCAGTTTGGGGGTGATGACATCATTTGCACTGCGTTCCAACCACATGGAGAGATGCCATCTGGAGGGTGCTGACTCAGCACAACACACACACACACACACACACACACCCAAGTACAGGCAGAATCGTTTAGTATTGTAGCTTCAGATCAAACAGTTCTGGTCTCAGGAGACGCAGACCAGAGGAAAAACCCAGTACAGGGATTCTGATTCACTGGTTCAAATGGTCACTTCACACAGATGACGGAAAAACTGATTTTATCACTTATATTTCATGATGCCGTGCAGATTTCTGGCTCCGCCCTGATAGATAGCGGTGAAGAACTCTGCATTCATCCGTCAAAGACAGTCACAATCACTCAGCATGACTCGGGATGTTTTGTAGATGAGTAAACCCACAGTAGACATTGAAGACTGATGATTTTTCTGATGATGATATACAGCGAATAATATATGTAAGTGCAGCTGTCTGAATTGTTTGTATCTGTGTTTTTTAGAATGATGAATCTAATCTCCTCATAAATTAAAACAGTCTGCCAGTTGAAGCTAATCAGCATCCAGCCAATCCCCATAAAAGGGCACAAGAAAAGTTTAGAGATTTAAGTGAAGAATGCCAACTCACTCCAAAAAACTTCAATCGTTCCAAATTAAAGATACTTCTGCAGGAATTGAATGCCAAACGAGCTGTTATATAAGAAACAGCAATAGTGGAAATCAAATAAGACAAAAAACAGACAATACAGGACGTTTGTACAGCAAAATACGAATCATGTTTACGTTTTAGACTCCGCCGCCATCTTGCTGACGTCGTAGTTATGATTGACACTGATGCCACCAACAAACCCCAATAAAATTTGTATAAAAATGTGTTTTAGAATATGTCGATTGTTTTCTTACCTAACAACAAATCCCAAAAAGGAAAACTTCGTAAGAATGTTTGGCCAACGAGGCACAATGAGTCTACTGGAAAAACCCTTAACTAACGAAGCTCACCGTTTTATGTCTTTGTTTTCTGTTACAGGTTACAGAGAGAGTATTTGCTCATGGATATTTCTGCTTGCTAATTAAGAATTTCACTTAATGTTTAAAGACTATTCTCGCCATACACAGCACGGTTCATAACAAATGAAAGCGCGCAGAGAGAAGCCAAAGAAAACGCGGATGTCTTGCTTTACTCAGAAAATAACCTGCTGCAGAGAACCAGCCATCCACTGCACACTACCCCAAAATATCCATCACACACACTTGTTTTGTCCTGCTCAAACACTTCCACACACATGAACGTGATTAGGCGGAGAGGTCGGAGGTCAGGAGGAAGCCGGAGCTGCCTTCCTCGAGGAACGGAGCGAGCGAGCGGGCGAGAGACAGAGAGGAACCAAATGTTCAAACATGGAACACGTGTTGGAGCTATCAGATGAAACTCTCGCTCTCCGTCTCCGGGTCGGCTTTCAGTCTCCAGACAGCAGCTGTCTGTAGAGAGGAAAAACTTAGAGCGAGTGGTCAGACATGGAATGTGTGTGTGTGTGAGTGTGTGAAGAGCCTGGTGACAGTTAGGTACTTAGAGGCGCCGACTCACTGTAACAACAAACACACTTCTAATCTAAATGACTTCTATCAGACGTTAGCTTTTAGCAGCGCCGCAAAGTCAGGAAAGTACTTTAAGGGTCTTTACTTTTACTTAGATATCTGTATTTAATTTATACTTTACTACAATACATTTCAGAGGGAAGTATTACACCTTTTACTTGACAGTAACAAGTTACTTTTCAGATGAACACTTTAAAACCTATGATAAAAAGATTAAAGCAGTGTTTGCACGTCTTTTTACGTCTATTTGAGGACTTTTCTCATCGTGTAAAACTGGAGAAAAGTCCAAAACGAAACACTTTTTTCTCCTTCTTTGTCGTCTCTGATTTATCTTTTGAAGGGGTGTGACCCTGAGTTAGAAAACCAACGGATTTTAAGTACTTTACAGTATATAATAAGTAGTCATTAAAACCTTCAGAAGCTACAATAGAGAAACAGAATAGCAGGGTTTTATCTGACGTTAGTGTTTAGCTGGTTAACCCTGGATTTGCATGGGAAAATGACTAAACATATGGAAACATATAGTTCCTCTACAACCGTGGAGCAATGCTCCACCTTTTCATTTGTGCACTCCAGTGTGACGACTTGCATACTCGCATACTTTGCAAATTAAATGTTAATAACCAAAGGTCTGCATTGGAATTGATGAGTTTTTCATTACAAATATTATAAATGTGGTTCTTAAATGCCTGTTGTAATCCATTCTGTCTACTTCTCTCTGATATTTCCTTACTGTTACTCCAGAAGTTTGCTATCATTTCCTCTCTCTGGTAAACACAAGGATTGAAGTGGTGCTTTTGCAGGATTCTTTAAGGAGAAACTCCATTAAAACAATGAGAAATAAATGAATCAACTAATGGATCAGTTGACAGATCCTGTGAGAGTTAGTCGGCTGAGGATTTCTTCAGTTGAGGATTTTATTTTGATGGATTTTACAGTGTGATTCAGTCCAAACTACACTTGGCTCCTGAATCAGTGCACTACTGTGCATTTGTCTAATGAATACTGCAGCCTGACAGTCACAGTGAAGTCCACAGCTCTGTCTCTGCAGCCGCAGTGTGAACTAAAGCTCGTCTGATCCTGATGCATGTTCGCCGTGCCTTCAGGGCGGCGATACGCACCAGACACAGCAGACCTGATCCCAGCGCCGGAGCAGGAGCCAGTTAAAGAGACGAGGTGGCTGAGTTTGGCGCGCCTCCAAAGCCTACCTGCCAGCAGGCAGGATGAACACAAGCTGCCCTTTTCTCTGCACATCGCGTCTCAGTAAACGAGTGTTTTTATCCTCTGATGAATTGTGGATGAGCATCACAGGAAGAGGAAACAGTGAGGATGAAGTCTCAGATCGAGGATGTGAAGCCCAAAGAGATCAGATGATAATTGTACCCTGAACTGAGGAATATTAAGGATTAATGTTTCCACTCTTGTTCTCTCTGTTCTATTAATACTCTTCAGTAAGCCAGGTTCTGTTCGCTCAATTACAGCCTGACACAAATGTTCCTCTGCGTGTGTGTGTGTGTGTGTGTGTGCAGCCTCCTTTCAGGATGAATGAGCTTTAATTAGGGCTTGGTTCAAAGAAAGAAAGATGCCAGGAGAAGGTGGAAACACTAGCAAACAGTGCAGGAGAGATAGAAGTGAATTAAATAAACGGCCGCACAAAGAAACCACTTTGAGAAACAAAGAAAGGCAGAATAAATGGAGGAGTGTTGTGAATCAGTCCCAGCTGCTTCATTCATTCGCTCTGAATGGAAACTATGAACAGAACTTTGAAAATGAATGAAATTCAGGATTTACATGCACACACAAACACACAACTGCAGTGTGACTCTGCTGCAAACAGCTACTTGTGGTTGTGCTGGAGTGTTTTCCAACCGTCTATGACACACAATCCCAGTGAGTCGGGCCAAGCCACAGCGCACTGAATCCTCATACGCCTGAGAGCTTCAAAGTCTCAGGATGGAGTTAAAATGAGGACGAGCAGTCAGTTAAACCAGCCAGGAAATAACAAAGTCCGCCAACAAACAGTCTGTTAACCTGTCAATGAGTTTACCAGCCAGTAAATCAGTCGATCTGATGGACATTTGGAGATTTATAGGGTGGGACGATCGGCTTTGGTCACAGTTCGATTGTATCACGATTCTTGATAATCGCGAATCTACAAAAATTGCAATTCGATATCATAAATAATTGCAATTTTCATTCCTTCTTAAAAAACAAACAAGTTGATTCATAGACTTCTACAGATGATAAACCATGAATGACACATCAGTCTGTGTCAGTCAGTCAGCAGCTGACATTTATTACAACTGAGACAGAAAGTGTCACTGAATTTCTCTAAAGAAAAAGTAGAAAATGATGAAAATATATAAATAAAATAATTGCTGTATCTACAGTGTACAGACGAGGATTATCTCCAGCGTGTGTGCAGGTTTAAAGAGGTTAATTAAAGGTGTAGTCCTTATTTTCTGGCAGACGGTGGAACTGAAAGAGTTACTAACGTCACCAGTGTTTTATCAATGCATGCATATTTCTCCTCTGGGTGTTTTTGGACAGGAGGCTGCTAATGAGCCAGTGACTCAGCAGAAATCACAAAAACATTTACAGCCAAAAGATAAAAATAACCCTCAATTATATGGAACAAAACCTACATTTTCTAGCTGCTTAATTCTGCTGTCAGGCTTTAAATTGGTGGGAAAAAGAAATGTAGTGCCCGAAGAAAAGCTGCATTGATTTTAATAACCTTTGGCTCTTTCTAATTGTTTCTGCTGCCTCCCCGTCTCAGGGGAACAACAAATGTCGTGCGGAATAAAAGCAGCATTACTGATGAAGTTGAAACAGACATACCAGGATTCTCCACCAAATCCCCCGGATTTGTTAGACACGCAAGTCGAAATGTCACAGTAAATTATAACTCAGAGCTGCTCTGACGGTTAGAGGAATGGAGTCTAAAAAAAGAGTTAGGTGGGGAAATCATGAGCATTTCATCTTCATGTATCATCTTTTTGCTGATCAATGTAACTCAAATGGAAGAAGTCTAACGGCAGTGGTGGAAAATACACTTACAAGTTGTTTGCATTAGAAAGCAAAACTATCTGCACGTTTAAACTCCTCAAATATAATGTAGAGTGATTAAGAGGCGTCCTGTATGGAGCTAATGCATAATATTACAGGTTTGAAATGACAATAATGCTTTCATATTACTTCTAATATTTATTTATAAAGCAATATTGTCTTTAAAAATAAATAACAGCACACAAACACTTTAATTCACATTAATTATGAATTAAGAAGCCATGCCGCCCATTAATCAGTGACTGATGAAACACTATTTATAGACCTAAAGTGGGGATGTTTTTATAGTGCGGCTAAAGATGGAGAGGGAAGGGGAGGTTCTGTACAGTAAGTCATAAACTCAGCTAATTAAAGCACTGCAGGAAGGAATCAGTCCATGAGGTGCACACACACACACACACACACACACAGGTCGGCTCGTAAGGTGAACACTTCCTGTTCACAACTATTAAACTTTTCTGCCAATTAAGAGGGAAGTGCTTTCAGCGAAGAGGAGAGGGGACAATGAACAATCAACACCTTGATGAATCAGATACGTTTTACACGACTCGTTAAGAACTAATTTAAATATATAAAGTAAAGAAAAGAAGTTGGTGAATGAGTCCAGTGCAGATCTGAACCTGCAAACTCCACAAAACTGAGACAAGAGATCCTTTCATACCGGAATATATTGTCATTTCACCACAAACACACACTTTCCTTCACCTCGTTTGCTCTTTCTCTCCCACACACACACACACACACACACACACATGTAACACACAGTAGTTTCCTTGCAGCCAATAAAGTGTTTTACTGCCGTGTAGTGCAGAATAACAGGCTAATTACTGACGGCAGTGAACTAATGAACAGCACTGATGTAAAACACAGCAAAACAACTGAGATGACAAACTATCACACACATCAGACCAAATGATGGAAAATTAAGGTTTTACCAGCTGCTGTAGGTGACTGAGAGGATAAATGGTCATTATTTACACAAGGTCACATTTCTAATACTGTGTTCATGTGAAAGTAATAAATATCTTATTATTAGCAGCTGTTACTGTTGTTACTGTTGTTTTTTAATCATTTTATTCTTAATAAACTAGCAAACAGGCGTATTTTAAACCAAAAAACACACAGAGCTGAAATTATTCCTCTTTTAATCCACATTTTTTTAAAATAAATGTTGATAATGATTCATTATTTGTCCATTTTTAAGCAAAACTGCTAAACGTTTCCTCCTTGGAGTGGCTCAGATGTGAGGATTTGCTGCTTTGCTTCATCTTTTATGACAATAAACAGATTTGTTGGGCGTGTTTTGGACTTTTTGATCAGACAAAATTCAAATCAACAAATTAAAATTGGGCTTTAGATAAGTGTCACAACATTTTATCACACAAACAAGAACATAATGAGATTAGCAGATAATGAAACAATAATTACCTGCAGACCCACTAAAAAAGGAGGTGTGCAGGTTGTATAAGCTCAGTATGGTAAATGATATAATTAGATACATTTTATGGAGTTTTTTTGTAGTAATATGATTCTGAATTGACGCTCTGTTATGAAAGTCTAACTTAAAACTGTTGAACGTGGAGCTGAGTGAGTTGTTTGTTGTGCTGCAGACAGCAGATCAGTGTTTTAAATCAGATTAGCTGCTTCACCATGAAGGTTTTGCTTGTTTTCAAATTTAATTTAGAAGAAAAACTCCTTTGCTACTTTAATTCCTAGACGAAATATCAGCCCGGACTGATTTGAAGTTTCCAGGCTCCTGATGTGAATGTGGACGAGCCTTTTGTTGGTGACCTTCAGGACAGAATGAGCTCATCGCTTCTCGTTATCTCGCAGAGTGAAGCAGCTAAATGCACGTGTGTCCGTGTCAAACATCTCTCTCTCCTCTGCAGGAAGAATACGGAGAGTGACAAGCTATTTTTCAAGTGCAAATCCGTGTATCCAGTGTATTAAACGGGCCTAATTTGTCTGACAAACACCACAAAAATCCACTTTAACTCACAATAAAGAAGCAGAACCACAGAAAAGCAGCAAAGCTTCACGTCTGAGAGGCCGAAACCAGCAGATGATTGAAAGGATAATTCCTCATTTTCTTTCCATCAACTAATCAATTGAGTGAAAATTGCTCCGGCTGTAAAACACGACGGACGTAAAAATCGCTCAATGTGATATTGTTCTGCTTTACAGACAGCGAGACAAAGGGATCAATAAGACGCTGTTCAGGTCTGACGGACTCTCGCAGGATTCTTATCTGCTCTCTGACAGCTCAACCAGCCGCAGGAGAGCCATCGCTCACACACACACACACACACTCTCCAAACAGTGAGCAATTACTCAGGGTCAAGCATACTGGAGATCTCCGAGGAAGCCCTATTAGGAAGGTGTGTGTGTGTGTGTGTGTGTTGACAGCCCTGCGGAGGCTCTGATTGGCCCGTTGGAGGGCGCGGGGCGTCTCCGGGGACTGGAGGTGAAACATGCAGGTTTCATGCTTCCTCTGTGAGGGCAAATCTAACGAGATCTCCCAAAACATCATGTGAGGAACAGAGAAACTCACACGGAGCTGCAGGGTGCATCACTTCTTACACACCTATACGTCCTGCAGGGTCCAGCTCAGTCAGGAAAGACACCACAACTGAATTTAAGTGCAGTTTATAGAGATAAATAAAAACAGCAGGACAGACCTGTCAGGATAATCACACCTCAACAACACAGCAGGTTTCAGCCACTATTATAAGACCTGGGTGCAGGTTTTCTGCTCTTTTCTTTCTTCACATTAATGTGAGACAACATAAGATATTCCTTTATTGATCCCCATGAGGTGAATCCAGGTGTTGCAGCAGTAAAAGAGATAAAAATGAATAGTATAAATCCTGTAAATCCTTTATTATCATTACATCAGCGGCATAAATTGGTCTTTAAGTTACAATAATATCATTTATCGCAACAATTTCTGGGACAATTCATCATCTAAAAGCAGTATTTATGGTGACAGGCCTCCTTTTATGGCACCCATCAAACTGCATTATATCTGGATCTGTGTTGTCAGTCAAATCCAAATGTCAGTAAATGTCATCAGCCTCAGAGAGACAATAAGCAAAGCAAGTCAAGTCAACGTTCGAGAGAAATGTTGACATGTTGCATTAAAAAAAATGGGAATTAGGAACGTTTCCATCAGCTGGTTTAGAGCAAATAAACAAAGCAGCATGAATGTATTGTGGTTTCTTTAGAAAAAGACAAACATAACATTTGCAAAATGACCATTTTCAAAGGTTTTATTGAATTTGTGTGTTTCCATCGAGCTTTTCTCATTCGAATCTTTAAAATGTGCTGAGAAATTAGTTGATGGAAACAAGATTACTGATTAGGAATGGCTGACTAATGTTAAAAAATCAACAAAGGAACAAAGATTTTTAGGATAATTTCACGTTTGCGATGCAGTCAGCAGAGAAACTAAAAGGAAGCTTCATATGCTGTTTATTTCCTGTTTACTATATAGTGTTTTAGAAAAAAAAATGCATTTATTCTTCTCTTCAGGGTCTGAGTGTGGGCGTCATTGTGCAGAAAGATGCTGGAAAAAAAAGTCATTTTGGAACTGAAAGTCATTTCAAATCATAGAAGAATAAAATACTTTATTTCCATTTTGCTTAACAGTCGAACTATCTGTGGCTTTCAACAGCTCCGTCAATCAGAATAGAAGCTTCCTGTGTCTGCCT
>CAFUXE010000247.1:150710-180806 GCA_903364295.1 Serranus cabrilla
CCCTCCCTCTCTCTCTCCCTCCCTCTCTCTCTCACTCTCCCAATTCAATCCATTGACCTTTATTAGCAACACATCATGTGTGTGTTGTTAAAGGTTGTACTCAAAAACATTTCATTATCATTATAACCATTATTATTATTATTATTATTATTATTATTATTATTATTGACACTTTGTCCACATGGTGGCGCTAAAGGAAATCAATGCATCTGTCCAAATGATCAGAGTTCATCCTCTGGGGAACCTCACAGTATTTATTATTGTGTGCACTGTAAAAAATTTTTTTTTTTTAATAAATGTAAAAGTAAAAAACACATTAACCGTGAAAATAAAACACAAATTATTATTTTGTAAAAGAAAAAAAGAGAGAAAAATATAAAAAATATCGATAATATAAAGTAAATAGCTGTAATTTAAAAAGACATTAATGTAAAATAACTAAAGTTAGTACTGTCCAAATGATCAGAGTTCATCCTCTGGGGAACTTCATCATATTTATTATTGTGTACATTGTAAAAAAAATATTAAATAAAAATGTAAACGTTTAAAAAGGTGTTTAAAGTTAAGTCAAACATTTACGGTGAAAAAAACACAAATTATTTTACAGATTATTTTAAAAATTTGAGAAAAATATTTAAAAATGTGGATAATATAAAGTAAATAGCTGTATTTAAAAAAAATGCAAAAAAAAAAAAAATGCAAAATAGTTTCTTTTTTTCTTTGCATTGTATTATCTTCATTTTAATCTGTACTGTTCTGTCTAATTTCTCCCCCCGAGGATCAATGAAAGAATATCTTATGTTATCTTCATCCAACATTGTGCAGAGTTTTTACATAGTTTCCTTTCAGTGCTTCAGTTTTCTTCCACAGTCCAAAGACGCACAGGTTGGATGAATCAGACTGTGAAATGACCTTAAGACAGGAGTATCTGCAGTCTGTCCTGTCAAATAAAACAGGCTTATTTCTTTAGTAAGTTTGGCTTTTTTCATCTAATTTGGTTCCATACATCAAATTTTACTCGTTTCCCAGCATGCACTAGAAGAAGAGGGGTGCTCTCAGAAAGGAAAAGCCTCGGCCTTTAAATAAAGACAGTGTTGCTGGAGTTTTAATCCTTTTCCCTTCATAAATTGCTCTAAGCTAGAACTTGAATTTGCTTTCTGGATCTGAAACAGCTGAAAATGAGGCAGATTAACCAAAATAAGTCTAAACCTGCTTCACAGAACAGGCCCCAGGTCTCACAGACACAAACTAAACTTCACTCAGTCTTTAGTGGATTCAGGTAAATATTTGCTGACACATTAAAACAAACAATAAACTAACAAGAGAACCTGTTCTTCCTGTTACATCTGTTGGTATAACAGGAACATATGAGGAGGAGGCTGCCTGTAACCGTGTTGGACATGTCCCCTTCTCTCCCCCTGACCCTGAACACATCACCTGATGAGCGGCTGCAGCCTGCAGCCTCTGCCTGTGTGCTGCTGCCCCCTAGTGGACCCTGCTGCACAGAGCAGCTCCGGCTTTGTGCCATGTTTCATTTTTTCCACACCTGACAGCCCCACAGGGCCCCATTACGAGCTGTTCCAGCCACTTCTGATGGATGCTTTGGGGTTTCCACAATAATGCATGACACAGTAATGACATGCACAGGCTGCAGCCGCTCAGGACAGATGATCACACAGTCAGAGTTTTCCTCAGGTGGCTTAACAATCTGTATAAAGTCACAAGAAAACACAAAGCAGACTCTTAAACACATGAGACCAAGTCATTTCTTTGCAAGTTTAAAATCTTTGCACTCAAATCCCACATCATATACTTTGACTACAAAAGTCACAATGCACCCTTCACCGGAGCTATCAGAACAATAAAGTAAATAACTACATTAAAAAAATTAAATACCTTGTTCTGATGAGGGAAAGTGTGATTATAACATGTTTGTGTGACATCAAAACTGATTTAAAAAGCTGCACAAATGCTTCTCTAGAAGAAATGATCCAGAATACTATTTGAGAGTCCACTTTGGATTAAAGCATCCTCCTAAATAACATGCAGGTCAGAGTCAGACGCTTTTCTTCCTTCATCTTTAGTCTAACCTGTCAGGTAGGAAAATATTTACCTTTTCCAGCACATGATGAGCTCATTAGTATCTGTTTGTGTGTTTAAGGACAGAAACAGTTTGGAAGCTGCTGTAGTACCGACAGTGAACAACAGAGGGAGACTCAGACCACAGATTCAATCACTAAGGCAGCTATAAATACAAACATACATGTATATTTAGAATTAATTATTACTAACCAGGGACGCCAATACAGCAGAATTAATTAATTAATGTTCCAAGCATGTTTAAATTGATCATTTTAATATTTCTGCTTCCCTGATTAACTGCTAATACCTCATATATATATAGTTAATACTGCTTTTTTACCATGTATTTATTTCATTTTTATTGAAGCTCCTCTCTGTCTTGCTGTCGACTTTGCTGCTGTAACACTATAAATGTCCCCATTATGGGACTAATAAAGAAAATATTATCTTATCTTAATCACAATATTCACTGTCAAAATCTAACCTCAGTACCAAATACTGCATCTGACAGGAATTCTGTTTTAGCGGCAGTGAACTCATTGTAATAGTAGAAACATTCCTGTAAATAAAAGCCCTCAGCAGGATCACGTACCAGGTTCTGCTGAACCACACAGGTGTTTTCACTTATTACCTGACTAAACCCTCCACAGGGCCGCACGTGTGTGTGTGTGTGTGTGTATGTGTGTGGAGCTGTGTGTGTGGTTGACATCTTCCTTCTTCACCCTCCTGTTAGCTGAGTTGCACCTGTTTCCTGAGCTCATGTGGCTCCCAGCAGAGCTGGGATCAGCCTGAGTGAAAACACCTGAGATTAACAGTGCAAAGTCAATATCATTATCACACACCACATTTAAAATAAATCACAAAGACGAGGCTGGAGTCACACTCTTCCATTATTTTACCATGTTAGAACAGGAAAAGAACAAGAGTTTATAATAATAATAATAATAATAAAGTGAAGGATCTGAATTTCCAGCATTGTTATTATACATATTCAGGGGTGAAGTACTAATAGCACACTGCAGCATCTAAATTTACTCAAAGCATCAAAAGTAAAAATACTCGTTATGCAGAATGAACCCAGTCAGATTGTTATATTTACATATTCTAAATATATTATGGGATAATTTGTATTGATGCATTTATGTGAGCAGTGTTTTAATCTTATGATGATTGGGCTCATTTTAATATACTGTTACGAGGTTTCATTAAAAAAAAACATGTCTAATCACTTTAAATTTCTCATGTAAGTGTGTGTGTGTGTGTCAGCTGCCCTGTGTGATGATTCACTGTCCCAGGCAGCGCTCCCTTCTCTCCTACATCCTAATTGGCCGGTTATTATCTAAATATGTCTGCAGTCGGCATCTCCTGATGAAGCCCGTGTCTCTTAACTGCATCCCTCGGGCTCACTTACTCCCACTGCTCTTTCTTTTTTTGCCTTGTTAGAGTAAAATAAGACGAGATGTGTTATCGCACACAGACAGACCATCCAGCCTCGCCCTGGAAATATGCTGCTGCGACGCCCTCCGGAGACCCAAAGCGACGTTTTCTGACATTTCCCTCAAAATCTTTGTGCTAATTTCAGCAATTATTGACTTTATCTTGAAAAATAATCATGCAACATTAAGTTTCTTTCACTTGTATGTCAAATGTACATCTAAGAAAGCTGATTATAGGATCCTATGTGCACATGGAGTGTGTTTCTGTTCCTCTCCTGCCGTGAACGATGAGAGATTTCCCCTGGAGTCCTCAGTGCTGTGATGTCAGTGAGCCTCGGGCTGAGCCCTGATTCTCCAGAGTTATTTGTTCTTGGATTGAAGCATGACTGCAGTCAAAGAAAACAAAATATCACTTTGTTTTCCTTTTGTTTGAATCCCTGACTTGATGGTTTAATCTAAGACAGATGATGACATCTGCAGTATTTATCTCTTCTGCTGCGGTTGGAGGAGATCTTTGTTAACTGGGTCTGTAAAGACACACTGTGCAGGAATTCAAACTGCTGCTGGAACATTTTTCCTGGTTCAACGAAAGCAAATTAAACCCGGTTTTCACTAAATCTGGACTATAAACATTGAAACTATTAATTTTAGCAGACTGTACAGACCTGCTAAAATTACATGAATGTTTTTTTAAAACTCTCAGTCCAGCTCTGCATCAAAACACAACAGGAGTGAAAAGTGGAATCTGTGTTTATTTAAATTGGTGTTATACTTCTTGGGATTAAGGACTTTTTTAAATCTTTTAAGTCATCTCAAAATGCTGAACCTGTAATCCTTAAAGCTGGATTGTTTCCTCTTTAGTTTTAGTTTTTTTACTCATGCTTTGACACAGTGGCTCCATGTTTTGTCATCTCCTGCTAACAACATGAGGAGCCGTGTCTGTGTGACACCGCGGCTCACTGAAGTGTGAGAAACCTTCAGTGGTGTAAGGACCTTATTGTGACTGCGTGTCGCTTCGTGCCTCCTCATCCTGCCGCTGCTCCCCTCCAGCAGCCCGACGTTCACTGGGCATCACAGTGAAGTCTGCAGCGTCAGGCCGACTCCATCAGCAGCAGCAGAGTCTGTTTGTAAAACACTAAGAGAAAACTTTGATTAAACAAAACAACTCCTGAATTTTCTGTTCAAAGCCAAACTGACACTGCAACACAGGTTTGACGGTCTGATACCTTCATTTCCTTTACTTAACGTCCGGGTAAAGTAAAATCATTGTTTGAAAATTGTTGTAGAATATACAAAATAATAGCAGAAAACAAGTTAAAAAAAACTTGAAAACTGTGTATGACTTGATTTAGGAGTTACGGCATGAAACAGTTTTTCACCTCCTCTGTGTCCACTTTACCAACTGTGATAATGTTAATGCTTATGTTGATACATTTACTTACAAAGATTGCCGAAGCTAACGTTAGCTCAGGTAGGCTACGGCTAACTCGTGTCAGCGAGGCTCAGAGCAGAGAAGACTTCTCATTTTTACACTATTTATAAAAAATCCTGATATTTGAAAAGCTGGACGTCTGTTTTATTGCTCGATAAATGACTTGAACTCTTGGTAATTAAGCACTGACTTCTCAGTGTTAATGTGGTAATGATTTATTGATGTTCAAATGCTTCACATAGCACCTTTACATGTCAGGGCTCCACAGTTAGAGTCCCTGACGCTGCTTTCTGTCGGAGTGAATAGAAAAAGCGGAGGCTCAGAGACGGAGACATGAGCATGAGTGGTCTGCAAGATGTTTGTGTTTTTTCACTTTTGTGATTGAAGAGATCCTTTATTTCAAAAGGAAGAGAAAAGAATACATTTGAGAAACAAGCAGTCAAAGGACACGGGTCAAATCTGCAACACCTACACCTTGTCCTGTTAGCATGTTAACGTTACCGTGGCTAAAGAAAAACTAATTAAACTCTCCAACATTAGAGCCTATTCAACGAGTCTCAGTAGTATGGCACCATTTTCAGGCTGTCATAGAGTCCAGTGTTTCGTGACGAGAGTACTATTTACAATTAAAAAACCAAAAGAAAAAAGAATCAACAAAAGGAGTTTGATAAGTGTTTTAAAAATAGTGCTTGAAACGAGTGACTTGACGTAAAACTATGTACATACCTGTATTTGTCAAAGCTTGTTTGCCTTTATATACACATCTTTTTTCACATTGTTAATAAGTCACATCAATCATATTAAATATAGCAAACATTTCAGCTGTAGTAAAAAGAAAAAGGGGAAAGAAAACGAGTCAATTCGAATGACATGTAACCACGTGTGTATCACATTTCAACATAAAACATAGAACAATAATATTAATACCCATAGTAATGACATTACTTCAACAATTAAAATGGAAATCTCTTTTCAGCATCTCTTCGCCATGAAATAATTCTACTCTGCATCATTTTCCAGTCATTATGCTATGTACAAGAAACATTCAGATCTGTATCCTTCCAGTGGAGATCTCTTTTTTAAAACTCACATTTGGTTTTTCAGTGTTTGCCGTTCTGTAACTGCTCTGAGATGTTGTGTAGACCTGAAATTACTGACCTGATATAAGCGTTTTCTATCATTTTTAAAGGAAAAGTCTGCCGGGAAGATTGATATAACTCCACCTCTGTGTGTTTAGATCAACCTTCGCTTCCTCCTGCTCGACTTCTCCTTTAAAAACTCTGATTGTGTGTCGGAGTTGTGTCTGGATTCACTGATTCCCTCAGGAGAGCAACCACTGCTGAGCTAAGAGGACGACAAAGCATTACATTTTTTTTTGTTTTTTTGTACAAGAGAACGTCTTACACATCAACTTCAAAACAATCAAGAATGCGTAACTTGCTGCAGGAATAAATACAGAAAAATCTTCTAATCAAGTCAACTTTTTAACCAAAATAAAGAAAGAAAAAACCCATCCAGAGGTTATCATCGACGACAAAAAAAAGTATTCAAGTGGAGAAAATGATGACACTAACAAGTGTACAGAAGTGATTGTGCTTGTGAGGACATTAACCCATCACCTGAAATGTGCCTCAAATAAAGAAGAATAAAAATGCAAACTGGTCCAAGTTGCATCAGTAGCTTCAAAGATAAGCAGGTTGTTTTTAACCCCAGTATCCCTGACTGACTTCTGTGGGTGCTTGAAATAAAGTGCAGGATATTTCTAGCCATAATTTCCAAACTCCAAACTCTTTTTCAAACATATATATGGATTAATCTCACTTGTTGACGAGTCCAACAAAGAAATCACTGAACACGGAAAGATTACATTCTTGTAGCATGACGGAAAACTACGAGCGATGCTGTCTGCAAAAACCGGTAAAGAGTTGAACTGACGGGGATGAGAGTGTGCGTTCGTGTTTGTTTTTGTGGTGCGTTCAGATACAAAGCGAACAGAAAAACTCTAAAATCTAATAATAACTGAAAATCTGATAAAAGAACTGCATCAATGTTCAGACAGATGTTAATATCCCTCTGTACATTCATACAACAACCTCTCCTCATCTTTATATTTGTTTTTTAATCTCTCTCTTTATGTCCAATTGACTCCAAACTATTTAATTAAATTCAATCTAGGATGATGAAAAACTGCAAATCCTGATATTTGAGAAGATGGAAGCAGCAGATG
Organism: Serranus cabrilla; assembly: GCA_903364295.1. Lineage (NCBI taxonomy): Eukaryota > Metazoa > Chordata > Actinopteri > Perciformes > Serranidae > Serranus > Serranus cabrilla. Next base: position 157,888 of record CAFUXE010000247.1, read on the forward strand.
TTTGGTATTTCTGCTTGAAAAATGACTTAAATTATGAATCAGTTTTCTCATAATTGACTTATCCCTGGAACTACTAATAAAGTGATATTTACTGGATTATATTCAGCTTTAACTGGTGAACTTACATTTACATTTTTCTCTTCTTGTAAAACAAACATGAAATGACAGATGTTTAAGCTTTTAGAAGCTTTTTCTTCCATTTAAACATTGAATAATCCATTTATTAAAATCTTCTAACTCTAAATTCTTCTTCGTGTTGTATCTGAACGCAGATCTGTGAAACTCATCTTTAAAAACTCATATTTACCTCTCTGTAATACTTCAAATAAACTCAAAACTGAGCACTCTTGACTGCATTATTGTAAACAAAGGACTCATATGATAATATGACTTGAAATACAACACATTGACCCCCCTCCCCTCACCCCCCTCCCTCCCTCCCTCCCACACTCACAAAAAAAAGAAATAACAAACTGGAAATGAAAGAAAGAAAAAAACATATAGGCCTACGTTTATTCAGCTTTGTTTGTCGTGTAATCTAGAAGTATAAGGCTGGTCCAGTCATTGTGTCTCAGAGTCCTGCTGCATGACTGATCCTGGTCAGCTGGTCAGAGGTAGAAGCCGGTGGCTGGCGGGTCGGGGAGGTTGGACAGAGTGTCGGGGCCGGGCAGCTGGACAGCAGGGGGCGCCGCTCCGTTTCTGTTGGGCAGAGCGCAGCCTCCGGGGTAAGAACTGCTCAGGATGCAGCCGTTCTCCATCTGCACGGGACACAGAGACGTCATGAACACACGGCTGGAGGAGATATGATGTAAAACTTTGAATACATATATTATTACAGTTGTTTTGTTTTTATGCTGCATGGTTGATATTAGAAATGTTGCACGTTTAATTTCCAAACAACAGGAAAAGAGATACACTTTGTAAATTATTATCATTAATCAAATAAACAGTAAAAAAAACAAACTTAAATACAGTCGGATGAAGATCTTCACCTTTTTCTTTGTGGGCGCCCTTTTATTTCACTTATTTATTTTTATTTCACATATTATATGGACATTTCAGTAACACACCATAAACCGTGTCTTGCATTATAAACATACTTTGATTTGTCATAATGTGCTGATAATGCTGTATAATTATAGTCATAGCAAATGCTTTGTAAAAAAAACGACCATCATGTTGGATTATAAATCAGTTTATATTGACCTCTAAAGTCTCTCACTGACCAATACAATGTAACAGTGATCATTCACTACCACAATATTACAATGTATTATAACTATAAGAATGCAAAAACATCTGTAAGTATTATGATACATTTCCTCATACATTTCATTATAAAATGCATTGCAGTAATTATCATAATGCATTGTGAATATTTACGCTCTAACTAAACTATATTTAAACTGTGTTGTAAGGATTTTATAATGTATTATAATTAAGACAAAGAATGGATTACTGATACTGTTTCATATCATATCAAAGCTTTATAATAACAGCTGATAAACTGCACAGTAGTGAAGACAATAATTGCAGGAAGTTTGTGTGAAATGAACAATTAGTCCACCAACCCTCTTAGAATCAGTGAGGCCTGGAGAAGCTTTGGTGACCCCTAGTGGGGGCTGAAACCCTCAGGCCCTGGTAGATTACTTTTTAAGGAAAAAGTGGAAGCAACTCTGGAGAAAACTAAGATTTTTATCCCTTTACATCCAGAAAGCAAAAAAAAAAATCAATATTCAGCTCTTTTCCTGTGTCTTATTTTGTATTTCCTAGCAGAGAATCATATATTTCATGTCAAACTCAGAGAAATCTCTTGCTCCATTATTTGGCTGAGAAGCTGCTCCTCAGTCTGTCTGCAGACAGAAACAACAGCGCAGTGTTTGTAGGTCACAGCACATCACGTCTTATGAGTCTCTGAATACGGAGCAACGACCCTAAATGAACAAAACAAACAAGGCACAGATGTAGAGAAAAGAGCAGCGCTGAGGCTCTTCTTAGGTCCCTGCTGGGATGGGCAGCTTTTCTCCTCTTCTGGCAGGAAAACATGTTCAGGCTGCCTTTTCATTCAATGGGATCCATTCAGCAAACAATTAACAGGTTTAAATATATATTTATAATGACAGAACTGTGCTAAGTCTTGTCTTCTTTGACCAACAGTCCAAAAACCCCAAATAGAAATATCCTGTAATGTCAGAACAAGAAAGGAAACAAACTGTTATCTCACCTTATTGGGACTGGGCTCATGAGGGATCTCAGAGGTCACCATGCCGTAGGGGTCCAGCTGCCGGCAGGGCTTGGCCACCCCCAGGATCTGCTCCAGCGAGGCGTTGGGGGGCGGGCACTGCGACAGGCTGGAGATGACCTGAGCCAAAGGAACCGGGATCTGCTCCTGCTGCCGTTTATGGTTCATCCCCGGGAAGGACGAGACGGTGGACTCGGCCCCGTGCTGCGGCCCGCTCCTCCCGAACAAACCGCTTCCGCTGATCGTGTAATCCGCATTGTCAATATCAGGCATGCTATAATCCATACAGGAATCTAGTGAGGTGTTCGTCAGAGGTTTTTGGCCGTTGTCGAGGCAGGAGTTGCTGCCCAGGCTGTCGCTGAATCCGTAGTCCTGCCACTGGGATTTTGCGGCCGGATGCTCCGAGCTGGAGACGCCGCACAGTCCGTTGAGGTTGGCTGCCTTCTGTTTGGCGTGGCACTGCTGTGAGAGATGGTTCTGCATCCTGGGCTGCGGCTGAAGGTAGTGTTGATGCGTCTGCTGTTGATGGAGCTCTCCGTCCAGCTCCGAGGCTTTGCCGTTGAAAAGAGTCTGTTGTGTTTTGTAGTGTTCCAGTTGTATCCCTGCACTGGTGAGAATGTCCTGGGCTGTCCACTGTCCATTGGTGATTGTCTGACTTTGCCCCAGCAGCTCCCCGTTCACTATCGTGTTGGCCAAGTGGTTGCTCTGCTGCTGGCCCCAGTCATGCGCCACTTTACCCGGCCGCATGTTGAGGTGCTGCTGCATCTGCTGGGACAGCTGGACGATGGGAGCCTGCCCCATGAGAGGAGGCTTGTGGTGAGGAAACTGCATTTGCACGCTAGTGTCAGAAGTGGTGCTACTTACAGGAAGCGGCGCCGTTGTTGTGGCCGTCGCCGAGGCAGTACTGGGAGGCACCGGTCCTCCATGCTCCGTGGAATCAATCTTCCCCTCTATGGAGTCGTAGATGTATGAAAGGATCTCGTCGTTTGTCAGCAGGTCGTCCAAGGTGGGCACGCGTTCGGGGTCCATCTCCACTCTGATCATCCGCTCGTCCAGCAGCAGCAGCTCCAGGTCCTCGGCGCTCAGCCCGAGCCCCTCCAGAGCTCCGAACAGATCGCCGTTCGAACAACCCCCCTCCTCCGAATCCACAACCCCTTGGCTCTCCAAAGACAGGGAGTCCAGAGTAGCCAGCAGCGGGTCGAAGCTGGTTCCCGGCTCCGTGAGGCCCGGACCCAGCACCCCGTTGCTCGGCTCGTCCCAGCTACGGTGCAAGCTGGAGGGTTCAGAGTCAGAGAAGCCCATTTGGTCTCCGAAGAAGCTATGGAAAGACATTTTGGGCTCCAGGGCGGGCTGGCAAACGTACACCGACTCATCCTGACTCATGAGCGCCCCGAGCAGAGAGCTAGGGTCCAGACCGTCCCTCACCAGCCTTTCAGTCCGGCTCTTCTTTGACTTACTGCCATTTTTCTCATGGCTTCCATCTCTAAAGGCGGCTATGGGATGGTTGGACTGGTAGAGCAGGGCCTCACCTGTGGCGTAGGTAAAGGGTAGGTGCATGGAGCGCTTACGCAGGTGTTCTCCTCCCTCTTCATCCCTAGACAGACAGAAAACAGGATCATCGTCTGCAGAGAACTTAGTTATTTAGGATCAGAGTTGCTGGTTTGGTCCTTACCCACTTCTCCTCGACTGGAGGTATCTTGTAAGTGTTTAAAAATGGGTGTCACATTATTACTAAAACTATAAATACTTCTATAAATGGGATCATTTCCCTGCATGAATCACATTCAAACACATTGGAAACGTTCTTACTGTATCAAGTTTCTATTGCTGTAGGTTTGTTTTTCTTGTACAAATCAACATAAATGGACAGTAAACATACAGAAGAGGCCTCTGGGTGGCGATGATGTAGTCCGGTTTGCCGTTCTTGTACACCAGCCTGGCGTTGGCCTGGACCCACTTCCAGCGGTTCTCCTTGGTGAGGAGCCTGAACACAGTCAGACCGCTCTCTCCGGTCTTCATCACTGCAAATAAGGAGCACAAACACAGCTGCAATGAGTGAACTGCACCAGAAAATTAATATTAACCCCATTGAAAACTGCAACTTATTTCAGCAGTGATTGAGTCTAATGCAGTGCTTTGCATTTTCCAAATGTCATTAAGGGTACTTCTAATAAACGGAAATTCAATCAACAAAAATGCTGTAAATCCTGTGGAACAGGTGGAGGTTGTGGCTTGCTGATGGCAGGTTAATGTCTGGTCCATCACTGATGAATATCTCAGTTAAATCTAGTCTGTAATAATAATAATACAGATACATAATACAGACTGTAGTCGTTGAGAAACCTCTGGGTGAAAGTGGACCAAAGTGTTGGACTGACCGCCCAATTTACTGACATTATTTCTAATTAATGAAGCCAATTTGAAGTCAACTGAGAAATTCTCTTTTTTTTCCTACAATATATTAGGCCACAGGGTCAGAACGCTGTCAAGCTGTTTTGTAAAGCTGTTAAATAAAAAAAAAAGGAGAAAAACTTTGGTTGATTGTCCTTTAGTTGATTTCAATTATTTTTTATTTGCATTTCTATAGACTTCGTATGGTAATCTACAAGCTTTCTTTTTTGTTTTACAGGTTCTACAAGGAAGTCTGTGCATTCAGTTGTTTCATAGTCATTAAGTTCTGTAAATGCATTGAAGCAACAATACAACAATTACATGTTATTAAAAATAAAATGTTCTTTTGAATACTTCCACTTGTATTGGAGTAATATTTGATATAGAGTTGAACTTGGATAATCAGCATCTTGATATAAAATGCCAGAGCCCACAAATCTCTTCCTTTTGTGTGGAAATCATGGACAGTAAAATGGGAAAGTGAAACCCTCCTCCAGCAGACTGTACCACGCGGCTGAGAGCAGATCAGCTGTGTGTTGCTCTTACATCTTGATTTAACCACAGTGACCTTTGCACCGCAGCGACAGTAACATATCTGACCTCCCGAGCGTTTGCGCTGCGGTATGGATCATCTCTGATGCTTCGCTCAGGCGGTGGATTTGTCGGGCCTATCCTATCCTCTCCTCTGGCAGCTCTGCAGCTTTGCTCAATCTGCTCCGTAATCCAGCGGGATTACTTGGGAAAGCTGTCTGAACTCTGTGACCAGGTTAGGATGGGACCTCCTCAACTTTTTTTGACAGGACTGAATCTAAAATAGCAACATGTTTCTGTGGGAGGAACATCAAAAGATGGAAGGATTCTCGTTACGTATTATAAAACTTTAGACGACATCATGACCCTCTGCTGGGTCAGATCCCATCACCAGCCAACCGCAGAGTCATTTTACAGCCGATATGTCCAACAATTAGCAACCTAGACGGACAAATATTACTATAAGTAAGAGGAGAATAATGTGTTCTAAGGTGAACTGTCCCTTTCTTTCACATGGTGTTAACTTTACTGTGACTAATGTGGAGAAGTATGTTTTTGGCAATAAAGTCTTCTGCTAAATCTGCTAAACTGATACCAACTGAGTTAGCGCTGTGTCTTTCCTTTCTCTTTTTTGCTCATTATTTTGCATGCACAGAACATTCATTCAGAGCTCTTTTGTAGCCAGAGTCTTTGTAGTGAATGACACATAAGCGATGCATGTCATGAACCCCTTTCTTGTCTCTTTCATATCAAACTCTCCAAGAAAAATAAAAAAAGATTGACTTTGGTACACACAATTCCACATCTCTAAAAGCATTTATTGCAACATTTTTTTTCAAATTATGTCATGAAAGATTTTCCATCTTTTCTCACCAATATGTGGTCACAAAAGTTACACCTTTATTAAGTCCAGGAGAGAAAGGAAAGGAAGAGAGAGGAAGAGAGAGGTGCAGCAGCTAGACTCAAACTGCAAATGTTGAGTGTCATAGTTGGTGTTTTAACCCTGAAAAACAGCGGCGTGTCGGCAGAACTTACTTCTGACGTGGTTCTCTGCACAGTACAACATGTCTGCTGCGTGGATGAACTGATAGCCAGATCCTCGAACCCGCAGCTCAGCCTCCGTGTACCCCAACACGATCTTCCCCCTGTTCAAAAAGAGACAAAATGAGTCTTAAAAACATTGTTTGAGGTGCAGTCTCAAGCCACAAGATATAAAGCTTCTCCCACAAGAGTGTAATGTTAAAATTTAGTGTTTGTGCTTTATCTCACTTTGCATCGCAGGCCAGGGGCGTGAAGTCCAGCTTGTGTTTGGTTCTGAAGATCATGTTCTTGGTCCTGATCTCCAGGATGGATGGAGGCTGCAGAGGAGTGGCGATGGCGAAGAGGGCGAGCTGAGGCGGGGCCTTTCCTCCGTTCTCCTGCCGCTGGTTCTGTCCGTGCAGGAACTTGAGTCGTCCCTGGATGTTCAGCGCCTGGAAGGAGAATAAAAGAAGCTTCTTACATTACTGTGTATGATATGATCTCATGGGTATCACAATAAATTATCACAGTGTTTTTTTAGGAAAACACACAATAATATTTTCTGCATTTGTATTAAGCACATGTCCTCCAGCATCATGCAACTCTCTGCTGTCCGACTGTGTGCTCCAAATAACGCTGACATGGTTTACTAAAGTGTAGCTAAAAATAATGTTTCTATTTCAAGGATCACACACCACATTCAGTAAACTACCAGAGAAACATTTATTTCATTATATTTACTACCCATTTTTCATCATACTACTACATCCAACAACCTATTTAATATGCTAATATATTTTTTCTCCCGTGCGCAATATCTGGAAAATGCAAAGTACTCTCAGGTGAACCAACAAGCAAACAAAAAGATATAAATATATTATTCAAAATAAATGCCAATAGCAGAAATGTGTGAAAAATGTGTATAGAATGCATGTATATGTCTTATTTTTATATTCTCTATTCTGTTTTTATATCTATATGTCTGTATCTTCAGCTGCTGTGACCGCTCAATTTCCCCATTGTGGGATAAATAAAGTCACATCTTATCTTATCTTAAACAAGAAAGAATCATTCATTTATAAATCTACTTTGTCTTAAAGGGACAGTTCACCTCAAAATGAAACACATGTTTTGTTTTACAGGTCATGTTTTATGTTTTGTGTCTCTTAAAAGCAGTTCAGTGATGGCAGTAGTATTTCTATACGTGTCTTATTTAAAGTGCACTATAGTGAAGACACATTTTCGGTGGGCGGCGTGGCCGGGGGAGGGATGGTTTAATCTGTGGGAGCTGGTGGAAATGGAGGGAAATCTTGTGTGAGTGGATTAAAAACAGTCCCAGACAGACCTGCACTAAGAGCAGACAGGAACTGTTTGAATGCTAAAGTCTCCTCTCTCTCCGGGTCGATTGAACTTTGAACCTACCAGAAAGCCGGAGGAGTTGTCCAGGAGGCAGCGGAAGCGACACATGAAGCTCCTCTCCAGGAAGGACGAGTTCTCTGGAGGGAGCTGCTCGGGGTTGTAGGTGACCACGGCTGAGCTGCTGTCCGGCTCCATCTCTGTGATCACAAAAAATATGATTCACTCTCACTGACAACGAGGACAAAGTAGAGCCTGTGAGGATCTTGTGTCACAACACAACAAGCACTCTTTGAGGAAGCAATGAAGAAAGAATTTTTATCAAATTTCTCACTTGAATTTCTCACATTTCGGGAAACTAAAGATGGTCTAAAGATTAGTTTATGCATGTGTTAAAAACTTCTATAATAAAGGATTTTTTATCTTTAACTGAGATGGTGAAAATTAATTTTAAAGCTCATTTTCAAAGTGAACCTATCATGCTGCCCTGTGCATTTATTCTGGAGCTGAACGTTAATCTTGTTTGCTTTCATCAGTTGCCGTTTATCCCGAGCTAACTCTGTGTTGACAAGTGACAGTATTTGTGGCAGTTAAGATGGGAGCAGACAGTAAACAGCTTCTCAGCGCTGCTGCAGGATAGCTGTGTCAGAGCTGTGGCTCTCAGCCTAAACATCGCTCAGAACCAAAGCACTCGGACGTAAGCATCTTAAAACCCAAATACAGATCTGGGACCACTTCACCTCCTAAGCCACCGTGGAGATTACAGGGTCATGTGACTTGACCTGAGGATGGTCTTATAGCTTAATGCCTAAAACTGTGCGTACTTAACCGTCTGATATTGATGTCCAAATGTGAATGTTCATACAGACAGTGGAGAGCTGCACATTACATAGAAACCTGCTCAAAGCGAGGTGTAGCTGGGATGTAAAGCTTCCAGATCAGGCGGTAAATATATCACAGAACCCTCAGAGTTTGTAATTAAATTGTAATAAATATCAAATATACTGTGATTTGTGGGAACCTGTGATAATGCAGAAAAGAAATCCACGCCTGCAAAATACCTGCAAAAGTTTGCACAATTTCAAGAGCATCTACAAAATGTACAGATTTAATCCTCCCTGCAGCATAGCAAGAGCCATGGTCACATAAAATAGTCCCCTTCATCTCAAACAAACTTTTCTTTAAGATGTATGTAGGAGGAGCAGAGAGGGAGAGAGGGAGAGAGTGAGCACCTTGGGGGGAGTCTTGTGTGATGGCAGGTGCAGCAGCAGGAGGAGGATTCAGAGCCCAGTGCAAGTTCCTCCTGAGCTCCTGCTGGTCCTCCGTATGGACCAGCTCGTACACACTCTGGTGCATGACATCCGTCTGAGAAACAGTAACGAGAGGAGGAATTAGCTTATGCAATGCCCAGATAAACAAGTACAGTACACTGGGAAAAAGACTTGTATTGGGATTGAGTTTATTCTGAAGGGCACCAGCCTGCAAAAAGACTTCTAGCCTGTGTGACACTGCATGACGTTTCTTCATTTTAAGGCCACACTGGAGGCCACTTCATCATTTCTGCACTCTGAGGGCACCCTGGAGCGCACTAAATTAAGTTGTTTTTTTATTTAAGGGCACCCTATACATTCAGGAATCAGACTGAACAGCAGTCATTTGGCATTTGTCCATCTCATCTGAAACATTTGGAGCCAGAAAAAGAGTATTTTTAACGCTAACAGAGAGTAACATGGTGCTACGTGTTCTGTCTTGTTATCAGCTTGACAATCATCTGCTTTAAACTGCACTAACCTGTTTTAAAGGAGCTGCATAATGAATTCAAGTCTGGTTGGTTGATTACTAAGTGCTAATTAATTTTTAGATGTTCCCATTGTGGTACTTGTTGGTTATTTAGTGTGTTTGGGGTTTTGTATGTTATGCAAATTCTGGGTTGTTGAAGCAGCTGCAGCAGTAGCATAACAGTAGTCCTGTCAGTGTGTGTGTGTGTGTGTGTGTGTGTGTGTATGAGGGAACCCTCCCTGTAGAGCTCCGGTACACTCAGCTGTCCAGAGACTCAGTGTGTGCTGCTCAGTGGAGCTGCGGCCCTCTGCTGTGACTGGTGATTTGTACTAAAGGCCATGCTATAAATAGGTCAGGGCTCTTTTGCTGCTGTTGGAGCCTCTGACTCTGCACCATGCAGCGCGCAGACCAATGGATCAACCAGGACCCCCGAGCCGCTCCCAGCACAGGCTGCACGCAAGCCATCCACCCAGACCCAGATATCAGTTCATAACACACAGCCTGGATGATTTACACAACATATGTGCCTCTTTGATACATGTGCTCCTGAAAATGTATGCAGCAATGAATAAGAATAAGGGAGATAAATCCTAACTCTAAGCTCTCCTTACTCTGAGGTGTATTAGTTGTGATGATACAGTACCTGGTGGAAGCCCAGGTACTCCTGGATGGTGTGAGAGGAGTAGAAGATGGTCCCACTGGCAGTGAGGACCAACACGAACCCGTTGAGAGCCTGTGGGTCAAACACAGAGTCAGCTCAGACTGGAAATACTGAACCAAGATGTCATCTGCTAAAGTCCCCCAGTGTAATGTTGTCATCAATAATATTTCTCATGGGTCTGAATGGACAAAATGTTGCATATAAAAGGATATAAAAGTAACTATCACATCATAAAGACACAATAAGCTTTGTTTTCTAGAGACGACACTCTTGATCTTGACATTAATCAGTGATGTTGTAAGCAAGTGATCATGAAAAATGGTTCATTTTCTTGAACGGTGGAGACTCTCAGCTGTGTGTCCTCCCTCTGGACTGTCCTCTAATGTGCTCTGCACTTCTTTATCAATGACGGAAGTGAGGAAAAGAAAGGGGGGCAAGTGAAAAAAGGACAAAATTTAACAACATCAGGGCAGCGGTTTGCTTTTATTATCACAAAGTTTGCATCCAATGTGATCTTCAAAAGTGCACCTGTATTTGAACTGTACTGTATTTTATTTTGGAGGATGGAAGTACGCTCTGGATGTGTTGATATTTATTTGGCTTACCCAGAAACAAACAGCAGCGCCCGTTGTTTTACAGCGAGGAGATGGAAGTGACACCAGCTAAATCCTTTCTGACTCTGGTAAACCCAAAGCTAACATACATGGTTAAAACGATATACGGTTTGATAGATAATAGGTTAGACTCCACTTTCACACCACTTAATTCATTGGAAACATAACATGATCATTTTTATATTAGAGGTTAAAGTGACATTTTTTCAGAATATTAGCCCAAAAGCCGGCTGACTCGCTGACGTTATGCATCAATAACTGGTTACTTCCAACTCCATTTGTGTGTCATGTTGCTGTAAACAATAACCAGCACGTGGACACATCCATTATCTATATATCAGCAGAATGTTGTCATGCAACTATGTTGAAAATAAATATTACTTTTCAAACCGAGATGCAGAATAAATATGGACCTTATTCACAGATATATATGAAGCATATGGGCATGCATATATAATGAGAAAACCTTTGCTTTTATAGCCTTTTCATTGATATGAATTATTAAATTTCTTCTATTTCTGTAGAAGGAAAAAATCATTTAAAGTTTGCAGCGTCGATGCTTAGTGACGTCTCAGTAGACGGAAGAACTACAGGAACACAGATAAGATCAGAACAGAAGTGGAAGTACAGTAGGAAGGAAGGAAGGAAGGAAGGAAAGGAAAATGAGGAAGCATGTTAGGTGAAATGGAGCACACTTATTGTTTCTGTTCAAAGGGGAACAGCTGGTTCTTCACTTCCACCTCGCTGGAAGCTCACGGCGCTCTCCGCTACGGAAACATCCCGTAAACAAACACACACATCTGTCCTCACACGGCCACAAACATCGGCAGCTCGCCCCGTCATGTGTTTCAGCGAGCAGCGGTGACTAACGCTGGAGACGTTATTCCTTCTGATAATACAGCGATGATTCACCACGATAATCTGCAACACTTCCTCCAGAGTAAACACAAACACCCAAATGTCAAAGCTGAGTGTTTCACACAAACAGCCACCAAACGGACGCTCAGCTCCGCTTCATGAGATCTCTTCTCACAGCGACACTCATCTGTCCCCACAATGAACTTCCCCATTAAATTTAGGAAAACTGCAAACTGGAAGTCAGCGTGACGTGAAGAGCCGCGCAGAAATGAGGTCATATCTTTTAATACCAGATCGTCCACTCATGTGCACTCATTAACCTCCCAGCTGCAAATGATTTCACCCAATCACGAGCAGGACTGATGGCTTGCAGATTTCTGCATTGAAATAGCAGAAAATGAGAAAATAAAAAGGTCAGCCTTCATGCTGAGGTCAGTTCTTTCCAGAAATGACCAATTCTACGTGTTTTTTCCCTAATAATGAGACAAAAAGCACAATAAATACATTCTGCCACGTTTCCTCCATGTCCTGAGTCTGAATAATAGATATGTTCGCAGCTCGTCTATAATTCACCGCCGTCTGATGCGAAGAACAGCAAAGAAATCGGCTCAGACTTCAGAAATAAACCTCACATTCCTCAGCCTGTGAGCCGCTCGCTGTCCGTCTCCCTCTCATCCCGACGATTAGGAGGAGGAGGAGGAAGAGGCCCCCTGTGGAACACTCACTCGCCTTTTCTCCAAATGAGCTTTCATTTCTCATTACCAACAGGCTGGGGAAATGTAGGCTTATCATAATAATAAAGCGTCGGGTAGGGCCGGGGCACGGCGGGCCGGCTGCTTCCTCTCCTCTCCTGGAATGCCAGAGTGATGCACATTGGGAGGAACTGGACTGGAAAATCAATGACTCCAGCAGATCCCAAAAAGATCTGGCAGCCGGCGAGCTCGCTCTCCACTCAGTCACACATACAGTGCAGAGGGCGCGCAGCCGCCGTGCACCAGGAGAGACTGTTTTCCTCCGGCTCCACTGAGACGGAAAACAGGTCTGTGGATTGCCTTTTCTTCAAAAGCTGAACTGTGACCTGAAACTCCAGCGAAACGCACTGATTTTTAAACAGGAGGACGCTCCGTTTTACATGGAGATTTTATTTGGGCCTCATGCAGCAACATTCTGCTCATTTCTTCTTCATTTTCTGTTAGAAGACGAATCTAAATCTGCTCGTACCAGGTGTGCTGAATGATGAAACACTTTCCTTACTAAACTGTCCCTCTAAACGTGACAACAACTCACTGAATGACGGTAAAATCTACAAAAATATGCCCCATGTAGCAAAAAATAACCCCTCAGAGAAATCCTTAAGGATGAAAGTGATGATATAAATATAAATATCTTAAATCTATCACCCTGTGATTTGAGGACTAACATGTAAAACTGGGCTGCGGTCAAATATAAAAAACATTTTTTTATTTTCCTAACCACGAGGTCCATCGTATCCTCGGCTGAAGGAGATAAGAAAGGACGCTTTGAGCCACCTTTCCTTAACTTTTAGACAGTATGAGCAGCTCTCATCATGGCTGCCAACCACATTCTTCAGATCATTTAGAAATCCTGGTCTTTGAACATCAAATCGTCCTGAATAAATCACATTTCCAGCCGTAAGAATCCATATTTAGACGGTTCTGCAAACAAAGAGCTCTTCAGGTCATATTCAGATCAGCCCAGCAGCAGTAAACAGTCACTAATGTTTCATGAGGGCGCAGCAGACAGTGCCAGACGTATTGAGTGGTAAGCTGCCCTGAGCCTCTGAGCCGCTGTCATTGGCCTAAATAGATTTTGGGCACTTGTCAGAAAGAAAAAAAACAAAACAACAGAAAACACGAGAGCGGTCCAGACACACAAATTAAATCAGTGCAGCTGAGCAACAACAATCACCAGCCCCCAAAACATATAATGAGCCTCAAACCTATAAATAAAGATGTATTAATAAAGCTTCAACACTGACCTGCAGCAACAGTTCGCCTTCAGGAATCTTGTTCTCCACCACTCCTGCTGACTTACTGTCGTCATCGCTCACAGCGGCTGGAGTCACTCCGTTCAGGGCGACTGCAGAGGGACAGACAGACAGACAGACAGACAGGTTTTCAGTGCTGTGATAATGTTTGCAGAGCACTGCTGTGACTGTCACTCTGCCTCATGTCGAGGACGCCGCTGCACGCCCGATCCCGGCTCATTAAACATTCATCACATGCATCCTGAAAGGCTAATTCACCAAACACAGACCTTTTATTTTGTCTAACTTGCTTACATCATGGTTTGTATGAGAACAGTGATATGCATTATAAAAGGAAAATACATCTTTTGTTATTGTTTCAGGCTGCTGCACAACACAGAGAATTAATATCTGCAGAAAAGACACTGAACACTGAAACAAACTACATCAACACACGATCAACAAGGGAATGTGCAATCTTCTTCATAATAAATGTGTCATTTCTTTATTACTTTGTTAGTTTCAGCTTCTCAACAAAATTACAAAGCATTTGCTTTTTGTCCTATATTAAAAATTAACTAAATATCTTTAGGTTTTGGAAGTAAATTCCAGATTCTGAAGATGCAGGACAGTTGAGATAAACTGGAATTCTTGTATATGTCTCAAAGTATACTATACTACATACTATACTACATATAAAAAAGAAATACACAACACTTAGAATTTTTGCAATATGTATAATTATACATTATCGTACTAGGAATTATTTCCCAAATGATCAGGACGTTTTCGGCAATTTTGAGACATTTTTAGACAAAATAAACAATTACTGATGGAACAATTAGTAATTAATTCGCAATGACAATAATTACTTGTTGCATCCTACAGAAAGACACATTTCTAAAGCAGAGTTCAGTGCAGCAGCAAGGTCTGAGTACGCTAACAGCAAGGGAACAAACACACAAGAGATTAAATTAAGAAATATTGATCAAAGTGTTTGAGAGGACTGAGCGATGGAGAAAAGCTCCTCATCTTTCCCAGGAGAGTGTAGTTTCTACATCCCAGTGAGACGAGGTGACACTTCCTTCAGGCGTCACTATATCTGCTCTTTACTGCTGCCTCAGCCCTCCCAGCCCCCCACCCCCTCTCTCCTCCCCCAGCAGCCTCCCATTGGCTGCTGCTCCCAGCTGTTCTCATCCTAATGGGATATTCCTTTTTCCCAGCGTGACATCATAACTTCTCTTCCTCCCTCGTCCCTCTCAGACTCTCGGGGTGTGTGAAGCTGTTATCAGGCTGGTGGGTTAAACACTCACAGGGGCCCCTCATCATGGAGAGTCAGTGTGGGATTTGGTTTCCCAAGTGTTATATCCTGCATTCACAGGACCAACAGACAATCATGTGCACATGGAGATGAATTAAAGATGTTCCTTACAGCGAGCTTCTCTATTAAACCCATTTGACATCAAATTATCGCATTTTTTAAATAACCAAATCATATTTTAGAAGCCACTGAAACGTGTGGCATCGTGCAAAATAAAAACTGCACATTATCCTCCAAAACATGACAAATCATTAAATAAAAGCTGACAAAAAACTTTTTTTTGTTGCTTATTATGATGCCAATTTCAAAACACAATCACAAAGAAAACAAGCTGCTTCCTGCAGCAATGTCTGTTTTTAAGACAAAGCATTCCCATTGCATGTTATGTCAATATGCAAATTAAATGTGTAGATCAATTAAATAATAATTTAAATAATTAGTTATACCAAGTATATCTTGGAGCAGACAGACAGAGGATGCAGCAGTTTATTTAGTCAGTGATTCATTTTGCACATCCCTGATTTATATAGAATAACATGTGCATCCAAAGCAGCTGCAAACACCCACAAACATCAAGATTTAACAGAACTCTATTCAGAGAGATTATAGGTTTAATAATCAAGACATTTTTGGAATCCTCTTATAATAATCTCTAATATAAAATACAATCTGTGTGCATTCACTACAGAGAGATACATCGGTACGCTGGTATTATGGGCCAATATTTACTGATCACAAACAAATCAGTATCTATCAGTATGTGCATGAAAACTTTTTTTACTGAATATATAATGTATGAAAAATGTTTGAGGTGATTTAGATGATGAACTTTCCTCAGTGAGTGACAGTGTGGGAGGATTTTCTGCAAAGATGGTGATGTAGAAGACAATGTGTGCATATATTAATAGATTAAAACGTTGAATATGCTTTGAGAAAGGAGCTTCTTTCTAGGTAACTCTGCGTGGTCATATCACTGCTAAATCAGAGCAAAGTCGACATACAAAAGGTCTATTTTCAATCCAGCTCATCAAACCTTTTCCCCTTTTAAATCAGTTTGGCAGCAGATACTTTCTCAGCACTCCCCTCCTGCTTCCTTTAAGGTGCTTTAAGGTCTTTGACCACTAGAGGAACTGCAGAGCAACATCAGCAGCTGCTCTGAGTGTCACAAGCTCCACCAGCGTTCATCCAACGATGCAAAGCATCTGACATGACACCACTGCTGCACACTGCAGCCCGGAATAATCATGATAATGTCTTTAATCTTTCTATGTTTTCAGGAAATGTTCTGACTGCAAACAAACTGATCAGAAGACAAAGAAACAGAGAACTTCTTTGTACCCTCCCTTAATAAAACCAGGATTACACATCTTGGCTTTTAGAGAAAATAATCTGTGTGAAGAACAGGTTTCCTGAGTTATCTGAAAAACTGTTCAGAGAAAACTAATGTACAGTTACATCAGTGTGTTGACGGGGATTCCAGAGAACTCAGGAAAGCTTCTTCTTGGAACAAATCCCTGAACGTCGGATCATCCTCTGTGTTCTGGTAAATAAAAACAGCCTGCAGGCCGCTCAGTTTAACACAGTTTTACAAATCTGATGGTAAAAAACAGGACTGCAAATGTTAACAATGCAGGTTTCAGAATGGAAATTTTTACTTGTTATGCCACAACAATGCATCGTAAACAATATTCAGGGGAGCTTCAAACTCTAAATACAAATTAGTGCAGATTGAAAACTGTGATGAAGTGAGATATGATGCGAAAACATCAGGAATAATCAGCATAAAGGTTGGACAACGTCATAGTGTCAGCACATAAAAACCCACCACTAACCATTTTTATTATCTTATTGATTATTTTACCAGAACTTAGTGCATTACATAGAAGGTAAAAATAAGTGCGTTAGTTTCAATTCATTTAAATGATTCATTCTTCTACTTTAGAGCCAGAGTTTGCAGCCTCAGTTGCGACTGTTGCATGATAACTTGATTATCTTTCACCACAAAGAAAAAAGTATTTATTAACACATGAACATACATTCTGATCTCATTTCTAATAAGATGCCAACTCAGTGCATCTAATCTATTGTATTTTGTAAAAACTGCAGCTCAATTATGTCTCTTTTTGCTATTGTCTGAAGGATGTTTATGCAAGTTCTATTTTTTTTTTCTAGTTTATTGACAGATTATTTAAATGATTGATTGTTCAGTTCAGGTTTGCTTCTCTTCTTCATGGACCGTTGGTCGGAGTAAGAAACTGTCAGAAGAAGACGTCAGCGCGGCCTCGTTAATCAGCTGACAGCTTATCAGTTGATTAACGACAATAAACCGCAGCTGATTGCTTCATAATTAAGTGTTATTTCTATAACGTGAGACAATGAGCGACGCTGATGTCATGAGAAAGAGAGCAGTGGTCAGGCACATTAATCTCTGACCCAGGAGCGCCGTGCTGCGACCCGCGATGACCTCTGACCCCAGGGGTGATGTATGACATGATGGGGTGACTGGGTTCTGGGTCAGACCTTTTGTTGTCTGCAGAGGGGGTTAACTGGGAGTCCATCAGAGGGGCGGGGCGCTGCAGGAGTGTCGGCGCAGACACTGGGCAGCATATGGGCTTTGTGTGGGACGTCTGGGGCGGACTGGACCTTCACACGAGGCACAGCTTTGCTTGGACACCCCTGACCCTGTTCCCATACGGACACCTTGGATCGACTTCTCGAGGGCCGCCGAGAACAATGTGTGACATAATGTTACGGATCGGCGAGGAGATGGCGTGAGAAAAGCATCACATATGCTGGAGTGTCGATCGGGACGCAATGGCTCCACGTACACAATAAATAAATAATATTACTCAGAGTTTAATGGTTGCTTCGCATATAATTTCATCACCAGTGTCTGTCGACTCTCTGCTCTCCCTTTGTTTGCTGTCTGTCTGAAACCGACATCAATCTATTGTGCAGGAAATGTTAGAAATCCAAATGAAGAGTCGTCCCTCATTAAATAAGTCAGGACTGCATGACATAAACAGAAAAATAAACATGTAAAAAGGCTAAAAACACATTAAAAATCCACATGTTATAATGCATTTATAGATCATCTTTAGCTGCTCTTTGTTTAAAAGTGATATTTTCCCCCAACAGTCGCTCTCTGTCACCATTAGTGTTTCCACAATACTTTGCAGTATATTAACTGTTTTTGTAAACTAACTGTCCTCTTTCATATTATATGTAACTACCAGAAAATGCCCACAGATGCCAGAGAAACAAGAACAAGAACAAGAACAGTTTAATTCATAGCTAAAAAACCTCAAGTCAAAAAATATTTTAATCAATTTAATTTATCTAATATTTACCACATACAAATAAGCACATTATAAGTCTCTAATTAAGAGTCTCTAATAATAAGAATTTGTCTCTAATTCTCCAAGTAAAGATTATTATATCTTGATCCAGTGTTGATATTTCCCAATGGAATTGTTGCAAAGTCACGATCATATAAAAACAGAGCACCAACATGCACCGTGCGCTCTGCACTGCATCAGTGTGTGTGTGTGTGTGTGTTGTGGCTGCTGTGTGTTTGTACTTCACACATCAGGAGGCACAGGTAGGCGCAGCACTGGGTAATCCAGCCAGAAGAAGTGGGCCAACACAAAGCCTCCTGAACGGCCGGGCGGAGGACAAAGAGCAGATCTGGTTATCAGGCTTCAGTGGGCGCGAGTGTACATAATGAAAAATTTACATTCCCGCTGCCTTCACATACATGTGGCGCTACAGCGCTCCGCCAATCACCCACAGGCGTTTCACTGAACTGAAGAGAACAGCTTGGCTTTCCCAAACATGCTTATCTCGGCATAATGGAGAGGGAAAGTTACCGGACAACAAACGGTAAACACAACACAAACGGAAAATAAACGGGAAAAAGTCAGGAAAATATAATGCCGACAAATCAAAGTAACAAGAAATAAGTTAGGTTATTCTCCAGCTTTATATAAGTATTTTTAATTACAGATATTTAGTGATAAATGTTTGATTTTTCTAGTTAAACTCAGGGAGCAGCAGTGAGAGGTGAAGAGTCCTGCTGGTGATGGAGAGCAGGACTCTCCTGGTCGTCCTCTCACTGGGCCCCATGCTGACCCTCGGCTAACATATCTGCTGCAGTATCTGACAGATTGGACGTGACAAACAGGCAGTGACCCTGAAAATCAGACAGTGTCGTACTTCAGCTGCCTCTGGAGCCGAGTTTTTACTGCACGGCGTCTTTGGAAGGTGGTGATGCAGCTTCAACTCAGAGGAGGACTTAAATAAGCAGAAAGGTGCAGTCTAATCCACTAGAATGTATACTTCATTATGGGAATAAAATTATAGTAATACAAAAAACAACTGAATTGTATCTGCTGTTCATTCCAAATTATCAGGATGAGCTAAGCTAAAGCAAACCTTTTTTTTTTACTTCTATCTAAACTAGAATATAAAAGCACCTTTGTCCTATAAAGCTAATGTGAATCTGCAACATTTCCTCCTGTGTTGCACGCTGCATCCTACAAACTGCATGTGTCAACATCTCCACACTCGCAGAACAAAAACTCACAGGTTCCTGGCTTTGCTTTGCTTTGCTTTGCCAAAGAGCGCTCAGAGTGCTCACATTAGCATCATTAATGTGGTCCTCAAACAGGAAAATTCTTGAAATATTAAAAATAATGACTTGAAGCATCCTCTTTCAAAATCTAACCAAAGTCTCCTGCTGTGTTCCAGTCAAAAGTCAGACATCAGGAATTCCCAGTTGATGTTTTCAATTTCCGACGTCCAAAAATTCTAAGTGCACGAAACGTAAACAAAGAACATGACAAACTAACATTTCTGTAAACCACCGATATGATACATCTCCACATTCAAAATATTTCTGGTTCAAAAATGTAAATGTTTCTGAACTGCAGCAAACGGTTCTCATCGATTGCTTTAAATATGCAACAAATACTTGATACCTGCAACATGTAAACACAGGACAATCCCTTTTTAAACGCTTTGGTTAAGGTTAGGTAAAAAGAACAGTAAATAAAACACTACTGCCAGACAAAACTTCCAACAGCGAGACACAAAAGCCGGATGGATTATCCCAGTTTGAGTCTCAAACTCTGAGTGACGTTGCATTGTACTTTTCCCTGTAGGATGCCAGAAATGATCAAGT
Source organism: Serranus cabrilla (assembly GCA_903364295.1). Lineage (NCBI taxonomy): Eukaryota > Metazoa > Chordata > Actinopteri > Perciformes > Serranidae > Serranus > Serranus cabrilla. The sequence goes on from CAFUXE010000247.1 coordinate 177,830, forward strand.
TCGGAGTTGTCTGGAATGCAGCGTTTCCCTGGACTGAACTGAGATACTTGTTCTCAAAGCTGCCACACTTGGGATGCATGAAAAACAAAATCTCTGGTGTCCTTCACTTTAAACCATCCACCCAGAGGAAAAAATGATGCAAAATGAACATAATCCAAGCAGGATTTTAGGTTCTTCCTAGAATATAAATGTAATTTTTGGAGACATGATTTCATAACCGCACAGACCTGCAAAACCAAATGAAGTCCAGTTGTTGACACTTTGAAAAAGACAAATCGTTCTGTCCCGGGACGGTGACCCAGAGGCCAGCTTGGCTCGGGTCCCGGCCTTCATCACGGAGCCTCCAGCATAAAGCTTACTGACACCGCTCCGCAGAGAGCCAGACCTGCCGGGGTTTATCTCACAGAGGGCTTTACTTTGCTGGAAGCTCAGTCCCAAAAAACATTTAGCTCACTGCAAATATTTATCAAATATTTGACCACTTTCAATTCGTCCCATCATGCTATTTACAACAGGATTAGCGGGGATGTTCTGTGCTTGTGTCGCTTTAATTTCCTGCCCAATCCCTACATGCCGCCCTGGCGTCTCTCCAGGCCGTTGTTACGGGCCGCCGTTTATCCTTGATAACAAAAAAAACAAACACATCCCGCTGCCAAAAAGAGACTTAACAAAGTGTCTGCAACCAATCAGAGGACGGATGCAGGATAAAGCGTTACTTAACACCAGAGAGCTGCTTTTAAAAACCAGCACCGAGTTACACTTTCTCCTGTCGGTCAGTTATTTTTAGACACATGTAGTTGTGCAGACTTGAGTAAGCTCTTACAAGCTCTTGCTGCAGCATTATATAGTGTTAATTATGGTCATGGATGTATGCAGGATCTTTATTTATATATACAAAAAATACATAATATATAAAACCCACTGCTTGCTTTTCACGGTCAGCGGCTGTGCACCGCGTATAGAATTAACGTGTTTGTTTACACCACACATTGCATGTCTCTGTTATCAGGTCACATGGGACAACAATAGCAGGAGTCTGAATCATGAAACAGAGCTATATTTGGACAGCATTAACCCAGCGTAAGCCTGCAGCGGGGGGGGACAGGGACCCGTGGTGTCGGACATCCTCCGCCTCCGCTGTGTTAATGCTGATGATTAGAGGACACGCCCCACACACACATGGTTACGTATGGATGGAGGGAGGTGGAGGAGCTGCAGCTTGTTTTGGATCCGTGCCAGGACCGATTCAGAGCGCGGGCGGCGAGGACGGAGAAATACTGAAGTACTTTAACTTTCACGGCTGAGGAGGTCGACCAACGCGTCACACTTCCTCTCTGTGTCACTGCAGCTGAGCGCCGTCTGCTGGGTGTGGCCCGCCTGTCATCAGGCAACAGTCTCACCTTCTCATTCATTTAAGCATATTTCCTACATTTTAGATTAATATTAAAGACATCAAAACTATGACGAAACATATATTGATTTATGTAGTAAACAAAAAAGTGATAAAAAAAAACAGAATATGTTTTAAAATAGTCTCAAACACATTAAAAAGGCAAGAATTTCCACAAATTAACACGTAACAAGGAGCTCATGAACCTGCAAAGCTGTCAAATATAAAACATATTCTGGTTTGTTTAAGACTTTTTTGTTTCCTACATAATTCGATATGTGTTCTTCCATATGTTTGAAGTCTTCAGTATTAATCTGCAATGTGGAAAATATGATAAAAATAAAGAAAAACCTGTGTCCAAACCTTCGACTCGTACTGTATATACATACTTTATATGTATCCTTTCATCATTAATGTTTATGCTCTTATATTTTGTTTTTCTCCTGAACTGCTTTGTGCCTGCAGCTGCAGAAAGTGGACAGTTATCATTACATCCTGCAGTCTTTGCGTATACCTGTATTTTATGGAGCTGCGGTGTAAAAATAAAACTCTGTGAACTATCAGACAAAGAGTCGGCCATCATTAAGCCAGGGCCACTGCACGTATGGTTGGTGGTTGTAATAAATGTTGCAGTTTTTGTGAGTTTATGCATCAAAACCACTGAGTAAGGTTTAGAGCAAACACTTCCTGGTTAGGCGTTATAAAAGATACGTAAAGAATAAAAAATTGCCTAAGACAGTCTGGAAAACCCATATATGAGTCGTACTTTACTGCCCGTACAACCGCCCTGAATTGACGTTTTTAAGGGGAAACCAGTCAGGTACATTTGGATAATCACAGAGTAACATCAGGACTGTTCTGCAATCTACACAATAAACATTGTTGAATGAGTTTGTCGATCTGATGCCTTTAATCAGAACCTGTGACTTTGATTAGTCACTGTGGGAAGTAAAGTACAATATATACCTGCCTAAGATCACATAACCACTCAAAGATGTAATAAATACAATATGTTAGGGAAGGTTATAGAAGAATCAGCTCCAGGATGAAGTGTAACCTGCATCAGTGTTTGTTTCCATGAGCTCCTCTGAGCATCACACGTTCACCAGGAAGTCCAAAGTCACTGCAGCGTCCTGAAACGCTCTGCTGCTCAGGTGTTAATCTGCACACTAACATGTTAGCAGCTAATCAGGAAGTGCAGGTCGGGAGCAGAGGAAGCACCCTGGATGCAGATCAGTGGTGACAAATGGCGTGCTGAATGTGTGTGTGTGTGCATGCACGCATGTGTGTGCGTGTGTGTATTCTCTTTTTGCAATATATTGTGCTGTGCAAAACAATCAACACAGAACTGAATTAAAAAAAGGAAAATTATGTTTTCTTCATGATCATTTGCATTAGATAGGAAGTTAAAATTACTACTGGAAAAACTGATTTAATACATTTACTGAAGTACTATACACTGTCTGCTACTTTATACTTCCACTCTATTCCATTTCAGATGCAAATATTATAGTTTTTACTTTGCTACATTTATCTTTAAGTAATTCTAAATAAAGCAACAAAAGAATCCTGAGAGAAGATAAAACC
>CAFUXE010000247.1:187305-229503 GCA_903364295.1 Serranus cabrilla
AAAATAAAACATTTCCGCCCAAAAACACACTGATATCTCCGGTGCTGTATCCTGTCCGTCTCACCCCAAACAGCCATCTCAAAAAGCCGCTGCCTTAAACAAACATTGCTCTGCCTCCATTTCATAAATTCTTTAAACTCCAGGGTTTCTCTCAATTATTCATGCTTCAAGAGCATCCGTCGGCCGCAATGCAGCATTCTCTGTGAAAGATCACCGCCTAAAATAACAATGTCTTCACTCTGCATAGTACAGAGGACTGTACACATCCATCCATGGCATGCAACTCCTGCCCTGTGCTTTGGCGTACGGTTTTAATGGACGCCAGCAGAACTCCTGATCCTCATACGTGATGTGGCACACACACACACACACACAGACACGGTGAACGATGAAATATTGAGGGCCTTTCCGCGGGATGAAATCATCTGAGGAAGGCGGTGGCTGGTTGCTCTTCTCTGGCTGTGGTGGGCTCCACATCTCTGCTTTGACGAGATGAGCCGTGAGATGTGGGGAAACACATCCAGCACAAATACAGAGCGAGCAGCGCGGCGTGTTGTGACATTCTGGTAATGGTCGGAGGGACCCAGAGCGATAACTGAGGGCGTTTAGGAGCAGCCGCCCACTTTAAACTGCTCCCTGCTGTTTGGATTTAGCACTCAAACACACAACTCTGCTGTGATACTACAGAGCTGCTGGAGAGGAACATTTTGAGTCTTTATTTGATCAATTTTAACTTCATCAGTTGAGAGATTAGTCCAAGTTTAGGCTGGTTTAGAAAAAGGAGTTTCGGAGTTCCCCCTCAAGGTGGAAAGAAACACTGCAAGATAGGGCGTGCCATGGCCAAAATCTGCCCTCTCCAAGTACTCTTCTATTTCTTTCAGCTATAATAACCTTTCATATTGTAATTCAAGAGATCTGAGAGACTCTGGCACCTCCTCCTGACTCTGTTTTCAGGCCTTTAAACAAACACCCTAAATATCTACAGATGCAGATGCATGCACACGTCCTTTCAGGTGGTTAAATCCTGATTCAGTGGTGGAAGATCCTGCAGGAAAGTTGCTATTCCAGCATTGACAATAACCGACACTGCAAACAAAGAGAGTCCCAGAGGAGAAGAGAATCGGGACAATAACTTCAATAAAAGACAAGTAAACGTCACGAATAGTTTAGTCTTCCGCTAATAGGACCCAAAGCCTCACAACTTGTTCATGTTACCTCAAATCACATACTGTCACCTCTAAAGACGCTCAAGTTTACACAGAACTGGAGCAGAATTTCCCACTTCTCTCCGTTTTTGTGCTAAGCTAGGCTAAACATGCTGCAGAGCTCTGTTCAGTGTGTTTGACTCATTCAGCAGCTCATTAATTTCACATTGATCATCTCGGACGTTTCATGGCATGAAAGGATTTGCAAAAACTGTCCCACTCACTGGAAACAGGTTTATGTGATCAGTGATCGATGTTCTTATGCAAAAAGAGTCAATCAGCTACCAAACTGATTAGCATGAAACTACCAAGCCGTAATGATTTAAACTCAGGTCTTCTTGAGAGACAAACTCACCAGAGAAGAAGTTCTTGGCTCGCAGGTAGCTCACACTGAGGCGGAGGATGGACAGTTTGTCCAGACTGGCCGTGACCTCCTCGGGGAAAGGCAGCAGGCTGGCCAGCCGCTCCAGCTCCCCGTTCAGCCGGTCCCGGTGCCGTTTGGACGGGTTGGACTTGGCCCCTTCAGCTGGAGCCTGCTTCACCCTGACCAACAGAAGAAACGGAGCACAGAGGTTACAACAAAATCATCAGAAATCTTTCAGAAACTCCACAAGAAACCTAAAACGTCGTCAAACTTCGGGTGCAGAATCGAATGATGAGATCTAAGCAATGGTGAGTGTTTGCTTTACAATATTTGGGCGGGACACATATAAAGTTAGTCTTGGGTGCTCTGCCAAGAAATGTTATGGTCAAACACTTCAGTTCCTGCATCTGGTGAATATTTTTGCACCAACTTGTTCCTTTTCTGCATCAGTTTATGGTGGAAACGTCTCACTGTGTCCTGCTACGACCAAGCAAAGCTGCTTTATCTTCTGTCAGTTTTATGGAGCATCGCAACTATTAGAGCTACAGCGATTAGTCAACTAATCAGTTTGTTGTTCACAGAAAAATAATATTTCAATTGATTTACTATTAGAGTAATTCTTCATGTAAAACTGTGGAAAATTCTTTTGGTTTTGGACTGAAAAAGCATTAACTATACAGACATCACCTTTGACTTTGAGAAACTGGAGTGGACACTTAATATCTTCTGGTATTTTATAAACAAAACATTCATCAACCGATCAGGAAAATAACAGCATTAGTCGCATTCTAGCAGCTCATCAAAATAAAAGTCCTCTGATACCTGCATGTATTCTTTGGGTTGAGGGGACAAACGTTATTACAGTATTTATTTTGTTTCAGCCTAAACCTTGATTTATCTGATTCCATACAACTGTTTCACAGACTCATTTTTTTGTTTCATCAGATTTTTTTATCCACTTGTTTGCTATATTTTTTTTTTTCTTGTTAAACTGCAGACTCAGCATCATTGTAAATGGAGGCCTGTTCTCAATTATCTCCAACATATAAATAAAGGTTGATTATTTAATTTGTTTACAATGACATTTTTACTGACAGAGCAGTCTATGAAAACATTTAGCAACGGCAGTCAAAGGCCATTTCAACATAAATCCAATGCTTTCTAAGAAAAAAAAAAAAACAATGTTTCTGCTGCACAACCAGCCACCGCCTTATTCAGATGGTTACTACTTAGTGTTTGTCTTAAATAGTGAACTTTACCTCCTCGAACCTGTCAGAAGAATTTACATGAGAATGAAAGGAGCCTCTCGTGATTCTTCACTTGTGATCAGTTGACTTATCAATTACTTTATTACAATTTTGATAAACGATTAAATCATCAAAGTATTTTTTTACTCAAAAAATTGGCAAAAATGCTTGTTTCAGCCTCTCAAACATGGAATTTTCCTGCTTTTCTCCATTTGACATCATATTAAACCGAATATATTTAGATTTTGGACTGAAAAATAGAAGACATAATTTTAGGCATTTTGCAAAAAATAGGACCCACATTTTTATTATTTTCTGTCTTTTAATAGACCGATTAATCGATTGATTGACAAAGAAAAGAATCAGCAGATAATAATAACGATAACGGGTAGTTGCTGCTTTTCACAGCAATAAATAGTTATTAAAAATATTTTTTGGTGTGTAGATTACATCACAGTTATTTTTTGTTGATGGCTTCATGTATTAAATAGAAAATAAGACATTTTCCGTGTTGTTCAGGAGAATGCCTTAGGAAGCATGAGGGCCTCGGCTGCGGCTGCTACCTGTTTGTGTTTGGACACAAACAAACATGAGCAGGATGACAGCAGTGAGAGCTGACAGCGTGCCGCTGATCTGCCACGACGGTTCATCACACACTCTGTCACATGTGATCAGAGGACAGGAACCTGGACGCAGGTCTGTTTACACTGAACGGCTCTGAGGGAGGTCAGTGAGCACGCCCTGCACACACACACACACACACTCACTCTTTTCTCTACTACAGCCAGAATAAATCAATTAATAATGTTAGCATAAGTAATCCACTGATTTTATATCAGGTACGTCTGTAAAGTATCTACCATAAATATGGAGATTTCCAAACCTCCATAATTTCAACGTAAACACTAAGAAAAGCAATAAATCTCAGATAAAGATAAAGAAAACTGTAACCAGCATGTAATCAATCAATTAATCATCAACACAGCCATTGATCAGCCTTTGTTTTGGCTCTGTATTTTTGGACTTAAAATGGTCTCATGCACAGTTTTAGTCTCATCACAAAGGAGGATTATGGGAACATCTGAAGACGCTGAGTCTCTATTTTTAGGAATGATCATATTCTCGATCTGCACTGTTAAAAAAAAATCTTAAAAGATTCTTAAAAGCAAACAAACATAAGTTATTTCAAAGATTATTTATTTAAATAAAATTATAATATTCAATGAATATCTGTATTAAAAAGTTAAGTTTTATTTATTTTTTACTTTAACATAACAGGTGTTGCTGCCAGACTTTAATGTCTTTTTATGTCTTTATTTTTATTTATTTTTTACATTAAATTAAAAAACAGTCTAATTAAAAACAGAAAGTTGCCTTAATTTTACACTCAGCAATATGATTTTTTATTAAAATTAATTATGATTTTTATATTTTTTGTATCTTTAAATAGAATTCATTGTAATTTCAAATTCAATGTCATTAAGCAATTGAACGATACTTTTAAAAGAATCTATATTAATTTACAGATTTAAATGAACATTTTATGGTTAATATTTGTAATTAAAACTATTGGTTCACAAAAAATTCTGGAAAATAAAATAGTAAATGTGTGGATGAGTTTCTCCCAGATGAAATGATTTTGAATGGAAACAAACTGCCTGTTAGCTGATTCATGAATGACTTCACAGTACAATGACCTGATTAACCTGCAGCATGACATCATGGATTGAGTCATTTCATATCTGTGGAGTCTTATGGAGCTTTTCCACACTGATCACATGTGATCACATCACACAACAGAGCTGATTTACATTTTATTTAAATGTTTAATGTTTCTATTATATTCGCAGAGAAATGGCGTCAGGTTGGACGCTGCCTGACTATGATGTCACACCACAACAGTTACCGCAGCTGCTCAGACTTCATAATAACGTCATCTTTCATTTGTATTTTAAGGATTTAATCAAATGTTTCTGCAACAAATACAAACACTTCTGTTATTTTCTTACGGTCAAGATGAAGCCTTAAAGGAAGAGCATTTAATAAAAGGAGGCTGGGGCGTTATTTTGTTTTTCATATTAAGGTTTTTAACATATCAAACCTTACAAATACATAATTTTACTAAGAAAAGACCAATTATTGAACCAATCCAGAATAAAAATCGCTCCCTCTGATCCTCTGAAGGGCGTTTTGGCAGAAAATGGCGCAACACCCTGCGACTCACTGACGTCTGCGATGCAAATATACTGAAATATAAAAACTTGAACTGTGAGTTCGTTTAGTTTATTTTTTTCAGGACTGTGTTAAAATAATATATCTGTGAATATAAAAGGCAGAGAGAAGTGTTGAAGGTTAAAATGAGGCCGCAGTTGCAGGCCTGCAATAATCCGCAGGCATTAAAGCAACACTGCGCTACTACAAATACCAGCCTATGGATTTCATTATGGAAGATACGGAAACATCCTGCAGGAAAATATTAATATTTATCTTCATGCACGTGCAATAAAATTATTTCGGTGGTTTCTTTAAATGTTGTGTGGAAGTCTGAGGCTGCTCTCAGGTTTTTTTGGATCCAGAATCCATCATCCAGGCTCTCCGGGTCGATGTTATGTTTTAATACGACGCTATGTTTCGCGAATGTCATTTTAATAGGGAATAAAACACAACTTACGCTCTCTGGACCGGTTTTCTCCTCTTGCGTCCTGCATACATGACGGCTCTTCTTATATAAGCCTCTGATGAATCCTCAGAAACACACAGAGCCTCTTTCTCCGCTACATGTAAACCAGCGACAATATTCTGCGATAATCCTCCAGATCAACACCGTGAACACATTCTTTATAGAAAAAAATATGAGGGAAAAACCAAAACGAAATGAGTAAGTTGGAGCAGGACGCGTAGTGTTTCTGTGCCGCTCCTCCACTCAGGAGTTAAATCATAATCTGCAGGATTCAGCAGAATCAATCCGCTAAAAAAAGATCCGCAACTTCGCAAAAATCACGACACAGCCTCGGTCCCATCAGCCCTCAGTGAAAGATAAAGTTGTTCCAAGTAAAAAGGCGATGTTGAGTTTTCATCCTGATGGAGAAAAAGGATGAGATTATGAGAGGAGATGCGCAGTGTGCAGAGAAATCCTCCTCCGCATCCCTCCGGCTGACAAATACAACCAAAAAAGTTGAAATAAACGCAGGAAAAGCTTCAAGTATTTACATTTTATAATCTACATCAGTGCTGCACTCCAATTAGCGCCGGACATGAAGCTGCAAGGAGGGGGGCAGCGGGGGCGCGCATTCCACTGGCGGGCACGCCCGACACAGATTTCTGGATCGGGTGCGCGCTCCAAAGAAGCTTCTTATAAAATGACAGCAGAGGGGGCAGGAGGCACGCGCGGGCACGCGGGAGAGTCTCCTGGAAACACAGGCCGAGAGTGTGCATGTACGCGCGCTCCCGAGCGGGTCCCGCGGACCAATCAGGAGCTCAGATGGGAGATGGAGGTTTATGTTGAGCCTGCGGTGGCCCGTGCTGAATGTGGGTCAGGGGTTAGACTTTTAAATAATGTAGCTGAATTCATTTGTGCATTCACAGGAACTCTCTGGTGTTTACCTGCAGTTTAATGTTAGAAAAACCAAGAACCTGCAGCCAGAAGAAAAATAATCAGCATTCATCTGCAACTCGGTTTTTAAAAAGGATAAATGAAAAAAAATTGAAAAACGGGTAAAAGTTGCCAATTATTTACCCCCAAATAACAGGAAACAACCGTGCGTAATTTCACAGAACATGTCTTTAAAAAATACGGATAATATACAGTAAATATCTGTATTTAAAAAAAAAAATATGCAGAATAACTGAACTTTTGGGGTGTTTTCTGACAGACTTTTTACTGTTATTTGTACGATTATTGTTTTTGTTTTTTACATTAAATTTTAAGATTTACTGTTAGAAAACAGAAAATTGTATAATATTAATATGTATTTTTTTAGTATTTCAACATAGAATTCACTGAATAATACTGTGAAAAAACAATGTCCCATTATATTAATTTACTGATTTCAATGTCCACTATGGTTAATATTTGTAATACAAAAAACAAAATTAATGGCATTTGCACTTATTGTATAAACAAGAAAACTCATGTAAAATAACAGTCAATTTCGGGAAAATACATTTTTCTGTATACTACTGGGAAATCCCCTCGATCTGCATTTCCTCTCAGCTTTACAGACACTTAAAAACCTTTCAGTGTAAACTGACTGAATTTTTTTTTTTTTGAAAGTTTCTTATTGTGTTTTAGAAAAACAACACACACATTACTGGTCACAGTTTTGTGAAATGTAAATTGGTGAATATTTACAGCACACTGCAGAGCTTTTAGGTGTTTAAGTTTACAATATATTAATTTAAATAACAGCAAAAATAAAAATAATAGTAATAAATAATTACAGCGTCATTATCAGATACCCCCCCATCCCCCGCAATATAAATATATAATATATAAATGCAATCTCATAATTAATAATACAGTTCCCTGCTGCCTTGGGAAGTCTTGGACTCAGTATTGTCTTGTCACAATGTGTAGAAAAAGAGACGCAGAGGTTTAACATGATTGTGTTTTGACAGCAGACAAAGACATATGTCTAAATGTTCATGCTATGGAAATGCATACATTTAGTCACATGACCACAACAGACCGCCTCAGGGTGCTGAAGACCCCCCACAACACATGTAGAGAGAAAACTAGGCCAACATGCTGATAGTTTCTATTGTAGTCGAAGCCGAAATCTCCTCCGTTTTAGGATGACTTATATTTTTATTTCATAGGTTAAAGTCACCCATTTCTGACCCAAGATCCATGATCTTGGTCTGATTTATAGTCAAATACCTTCGTCCAGAGCAGAGACTGTAACTTAACAATAAGTGGCCAGTATTCCATGAGATTTGTTGATAATCAAGGTTCCCAGAGGACAACACACCTTTTTTTCATCCTGTCAACAAAATACCAACGTTGCATGAAATATGAATATTGATCACTGAGTAAAAACATAGTTTAAAAAACTCCAAAGGGTTGAATTCAAACAACTCTGGTGCACAAACTCCCTCCTGGCCCAGTGCAGCAAATAAACAAGTAAATATAAGGAACAACACAGCGCCAAAACAGCTCCATTAGTGACCAATCACAAGGCCAACAGCTGAAGGTCAGAGCACAACAACCTTTTTATTTACCATCACTTCATCACTGCTGGTAGTTATTGATCCGAGGCCTCATCCACTCAATAAAAAGGAGAAGAAGAAGAAAGGGTTTGTGTTTGTTTGGACACTGTGCGTCCCACGGGACAGACGCCACCGCAGCTGTAAATGTGTTTTTCATGCTCCGAGTTAGACAGAACGAGGAAGAAAGAGACGCTGGAGTCAAGGTCGCCCTGCTGGCCTTCAGGGTACTGGCTCACTCAGACCTGAAGAGCTGCACTGAGCTTCTGGCTCTGGGCGGTTTGGGAATTCTTCCATGTTGTACCCATCCCACTTGGGAACATATCATTATCCAACAAGAGAACTGCTACATGTTTCCCAGGCTCTGTTCAAAGTTATATTCCAAGGTGGCTCTTAAACATATACAGTCCTGCACAACAACACGTACTGTGTACTTCAGGGTAACATGTATTTGTAGTTAATTTGATTGCTTGCTTCATGTTTTGAGAGAACTGACGGCGAGGTGAACCACATGGTTGGTTCAACAAAGTCTGACACCCCGATCAGAGATTCAGTAGAGGACAGATACACAAAGCTGCCTGTCACATTTTCTTCTTAATATTCTGTGCATGCTCCTTTTAAAGAGTGCATCATTAGAATCTAGTACTGGACAAACTGGTCGAATATGAAGATGTATTTGTTCATGATCCTTGATCGCTTATCTGAACTTGAGTCTCAGAGCCAATCGGTCGCTCGACAGATAACCATTCACGCTCTCATTCAGTCCTACGGGCAATTTAGAGTCAAACCTAAACTGTGTGTATTCAGACTGTGATACGCCTTTTCGAGGAAGGCAGTTCAGCGCCCATTCCTAACCTTTGCCTCGTTTTTTGACAGCAAAATGCTTATTTAGAAACTTTCAACAATGTAAGTCTTTTTGGAAAATTCTTGCATCACGTGACGCACCCGGAAATAGTAACCGGAGCCACACTTGAACAACAGTTTGTACTTGACAGCTTTAATTTTCCACCACAGGACACTAACATGAAGAAAGTAAAAAAACACTGCTCAGATTAGAGACCTTTACTCAGATATAAACGCTTTAAAAAGTTATATTATTATATTTGGATAAACCTGGCGGGGCTATAAGTAGCTATTTCAGACAGACAAACCAGTACATTATAATATTTTACAAGCACAGTTAAACACAAGTGATAAAACGACAGCGCACATACCTGTTTTCCTCTTGCTGCTGTCACTTTGGGTCCCTTAAAGTTTTGCCAAACTTTACGCCGTTGTCCTGCTGTTTCCCAGTTTAATAATCCTTTCAGAAACATAACGGAAGTATGTTCTTGACCAGGTACCACCATCATCTCTGGTAAGCTAGCAGTGACTTTAGCCGTTTTGTACGCAGAGAACCGCCGCTCGTTCAATGTGCTCATTTTAAACAGAGGTTTGGTTGTTAACATCGTGCCGTGGCTGGTGGGACCTAATCACGATTTTCTTAAAAAGTCACATGTTAACAATTTGTGCTTTAGAAGATAAACCACATAGTTTACGGTGTTACCGTTAACGCAGTTACCATCTTCTTTCTAAACAAACATTAACGGCTGCAAACTACCTGCCGATGACGACAGCAGTACAAACAGCCAATCAAATTGCAGCTAGGCGACAGGTACTAATGACGCATGCGTATTGCTGTTTTCCCACACTCTTTTTGAAACTATTATATAGTCACCTTACTAAAATTATTTGACAAAAATGATGCTGTTTTCGGACAAAATATCATATATCCAAAATGTGGTTCAGTTTCTGAAAAACCTGAAAAATTACACATGCCATTATTTTTAAGAGGGTGTCATTATCATCTACTGACCTCTAATTGTAAATTGAAGTTTAATGAAGATTAATTAATATGACCATGTATATGTATTAATTATTTTTTCCCCCATCAAAATACGTCATAGTTCAAGGAATATTTAAAATGTTCAATCAATAATAATTCAGGGGTTTTTAATCCAAATGATCAAACTCTTAGAATCTGCAAATATGTTTTAGTAGTTTAGTAGTATGTACTAAAAGTAAAAATAAAAAGTATATGATTTAGAATGCAGCTAATGTTAGAAGTGAAGAAAATTGTTGGTCAATAATTTTTCGCCCAAATCAGTTTCTTTTGCCTTGTTTCTTACACAGAACTTACTACAGAACTTTAAAAAATAGGCCTATTGCAAGAGACATGAGGGAGTCCAAAGTGTGTTTTCTATTCTGTCAGGTTGGGAAAAAAGATGAAGCAGCACTGTGATAAACAACACTGGCAACAGAAGATTATTATACCATGCATTCATCCAGAATTAGATTTCCTTTTCTGTCTCCATGAGGTGGGGCTTTGCTCCTGCTCGGGCTGAGTCACCCCCTCATCCCCCTGATCCCAAACAACAGGAGCCCCCAGGTGTCAGATGATACCCTGTTAGTTCATACAGTGAAATCTTATAACTGCTTTTGGCTTAAAATCTTATGTTATTCTTATTTATTGTTTCATCAGGCACCCCACCTTAAATATTTCACCAAACAGATATAAAGAAATAATTCAGTCAGATTATAGATTTCCATTCAAATCTGTGAATGGACAGGAGCTGCTTTATCATCATTAACTGTGTATTTTAAGTAATAACAATAAAATGATGAAAGTAATATTAGTCAATTATTCATATTGCAATATTTATCCACCCAGTACTGCCTCTGGTTTACAGTATATTTGTGTTGTTTACATGAGACACTGATGGGGAGGAGAGGGAGAGGACGCCCTCTGGTGGACAAACTATCATCTCAATCTAAAATAAAATCCAGCTCTGAATCTCTCATCAGTGCTGTTTAATTTTGTCCTTTTCATAAATCCTCCAATCATTTTTTCCGGTCTAACTCTTCTTTTTAATACATATTTGGGGGTTTCCATTCAGCCATTCAGGAGGAACCACATCTACCAAATGGGACATCTGGAGACTTTTACTGACTATGCACACAGGTAAAAACAAACAAAATATGTAAATATAAATAAAAATAAAAAAAAAACATAAAATTTTAAAAAGAGCTATAACAGGTCTATCTTGGGAGAGTATGCTAATTATTTTAAATAATATACAATAAAATATATTAAATCTAAATAATAAAAAAAGGAAAAAGAGCATGATAGGTATACTTTGATATGTGAATGATTATTATTTTTATATAATCTGTATTAAAATAAATTTAAAAAAAGAACATTAGACCTATCCTGAAACTTGAACATGTGCATTGTTTTAAATAATATACAATAAGATATATCTAATTAAAAATATATAAAATAATTATCCAGGCTTATCCAGGAACTGAAATATGAGCGCCATATAGTTGTAGAAAGAAAATAAACTATGTAGATAAATAACGATTATTAAAGACTAATCATAAAATAAATGCAGTTTATAACAAACTTTAAGATTCATACATAATCTTTCATAAATTTAATCTGAAAAGTATTCAGGGACCCCTCAGGAGAGTGCCATGGACCGCTGGGGGTCCCCGGGCCGCACTTTGAGAATCACTGGTATAAACAGTATAAAAGCAATCCTTGCTGTCCAACACTACAGAGTTCCCTCCATGGTTCAACACATAATTAATCAAGAAATGAGCCTAACACGGTTTAATCATTGCACACATATATTTATGAAAAAGCATTGAACAGATGACAAAGGCTGGTTATTTGTTTAACATATATTATAATAGATACTATAACTGCTCGACTAAATATAGTTAGATTACATGACACTGAATTGTTGTGATTTTTTAAACTTTTTCTTTCTTTTTTTTTCTTTTTCTTTTTTTACAAATAACAGAAATATGGCAAGGCATCTGACGGCATAATGTGAATAAAACATTTGGCTCCAAGTTTTTTTTTTCATAGTGGCAACAGTCATGACACATGTGAATCAAAAGTCCATATGAGAGGAGATTTAAAGGTTTAAAGGCTGTCTGTGTAGCCCCGACAGGAGGAAGAGTCCACCACACAGAGGACACAGAGGAAGGCCATGTGAGTCTGTGCCACAACAATGTTTTTCTTTAAGATTCCCACTTTAAGCACAAACATACACAACAGATTGTTAAGGAAAGGTCAAATACTGAGTGATTTCCCACAGTGCAGCGGGAAAACGGTAAAGCTGCCATGTCAATGATGTTTTTGCTCCGGTTATTACAAACCATTAATGCTGTTTTTTTTATGTTTTTGTTGTAGTGTGGATATTACAAAGCTGTGGTGAAAAGCAGATAAATGAAGACGGCACAAAGCAAAGTAAATAAGATCTGAAGGTCTAAATACTCTGCTCATTACTGACAGAAGTCTTACCATCTCTACAGAGATAGGTCAAGTTAAGTATTTTCCCTTGTTTCCATTGTTGTGTCGTGGGAAATGGACTTTCCTCAGAGCCTTGAAATGCACTTCAGGATAAAACCTTTAACTTACAGTAAACATACTGTATCACCTATGGACACGGCTTCCCTTAAATTAGTGCAGCTCTAAAGGATCGCCTTAAAAAAACAAGAAGCACTGAGGAACATAATATTTAAAAAATGCTTTATACAAGAAGGCACAGATATATTTATATGAAGATACTCTTAAGCTGCCGATTCGGCATAAAAGGCACAGGAAAAATGTATATATGGTCATCCTGTATGCTGTTACATAAACTCATGTTGACAGCGATAAATGTTTTAGTGTGTTCCTGCGTGGGACCACAAAATATGGGAGAGTTTAGGTCGAAGACTGCTGCAGAGCTGCAGGTCTGTAGGCTGATCTCAGGTCAGTTTAAAGGCCTGAAGACAGTGGATTGAGTTCATCTCAATAACTTGTAAAATCAGTTGATTATTGGTCGTATTTATCAGGTTTTTGCATTCTGCATCAAGCAAGAGTTTCAAGGTATTTTCTCATCCCTGACTCGTTCACAGTAATTAATGGGACCCTCGGATGGGAAGAAACTCTTTTTTTACTGTTTTGGATTCGAGATCTCTCTGAATTCTCCATAGCAGCACATTTTCACTGCTCACAGATAAACACACACGTACTGCTTATTGTTATACATTTACATGCACCACATTTAAGGGATTTTTATTATAAAATATACAGATTACTTTCTATCTGTAATAATATTAATTTGAAGGTACAGCTGTGCTTTAGGTAGCTATCACTTTCAGTGATTCTTTGCACTGATTTTTTTTTTTTTTTTTTACAAAAATGACGACAACTTCTCTTAGAAAAAGTCTCCACTTTGTCAGCATCAAAGTTTATATATTTGTATGTATATATATTTTAAACGGCAGGTTTTCTTTTAGGTATTGAATGAATGTCCCTGGCTGACAATGGATGAACACCTGGCTTCCCTTATAAAAACCTATTTCTTTGGCTATTTGGATTTACTTGACCGATCCTCCTAGCTGGCTCAAGCTCCATTCTGGTAAACGCACTTGTGGCTTTATACTTCATTATTACTACAATGTATCTTCACTAAAAACTGATGAGCAACAGCTTTTAAACATTACAGACTGGACAAAGTATAAATGATACAGAGTGATATAAAACATACGATGATAAGCACTGTGGCAGGCAAACTACCGACTCCTGTCCTTCTCCAGGATTTCTGTCCGAACAGAAACAACAGCATGGCTTGTGTTTACTCCGTCAGGTACATGGCTACATCGTGGGTGGGAGTGGCAAAGATCCCATTGCGTTCAGTGGAGACTCTTTTGTTCTGCTGGATGAAGCACAGAGGACACAGGGTGAGCAGGGAAACTTCACGTCAGGGTTTTAAACAAGCACACAACTAAACAAAATGTAAGTAAATACTGAAAACAGAAAATGCTAAATAATTGTTGGTGATTCTCGATAGGTAGGTTTTAAAATTAAATGTTACAAAGAAAAAACTAACTGAAGGCATTTATATTCAATATTATTAGTGTTTTGTGCAGCAAATAATACAGTTTAATTATGTAGTTTATTATTACAAGAGTTATAGAATTTTTAATACTTTATCTTAAGATTTTTATTTTTTCAAATGTCACAATTTCACAGATATACAGTACTACACAACTATTATTATATTATTATTATTATTAATATTATAGTACTGAGACGATGAAATGGTAAATCTAAATAAAATTTCCTTTTTTTTTTACTTTTCTTTTTTTCTTGTCTTTATTATTTAAAAAAATGCTAAATAATATATCATGACAAATATTAAATTAAATTAAGTTGCTTGGTCTGACAAAACAAGCAACTGTAAAACTCTATACATTAATTACACTTCAATACTAAATAATACTGAAAAAAGAAATGACAGAACTCACAATATAAACAGTAATTAGAGATGGCCCTAAATTGGCCCTAAAATACTTAAAAATAAATACATTTTCTCCTCTAACTGTCATTTTTCTCCTTTAATGTTTAGATAAATGTGTGTTTACCTGTGACTGCCGGTGGCATTCCAGGTAGTGCTGGATGTTGAGTGCTTGCTCTGTGGAGGACATGTTGGGCGGGACGGTCAGAGGACTGATGTTGACGTTCTCCTGGTTGATGGCGGACGTTCCCACCACCGACTCGCTGTGGTTCCACTGGAAGTAGCAGGAGCCTTGAGGAGGACTCTGATCCAGAGACACGTCCGCCCCCCTGAGGCCCGAAGGTCCTGAGAGAGCCAGGACCTCGCCTCCTGCTGGACTGGAAGAAAAGTGCTGGTCAAACATGCAGCTGCTCTGCGTGGCTGCCTGGCCACATGTCACCCCTCCCTGCTGAGGGTGGTTCAGTCCGGGGACACTCCTTGGCCAAAGGCCGGCACGTGGGAATGTTTGGCTCTCTGGGGTTTGTCTGTGGCACGCTGGCAGCAGCTCATGTCCATTCTGCACGATGCCAGCGTGGGCCAGCTTCTGCTGCTGGCTCTGCTGCCACTGCTGAACCTGATGGTTGTGCGCTTGAAAAGGGGGGTTTCCTTGCACACAAGGTGTGCGGAAAGGGACAGAAATATTGGGCGTGCTAGCAGGATTAAAGTCATTACAAGGAATCAGGGGTGGCAAAATGTCCATGACGCCTGGTGCTACATTGTTTGGTTGTTGGACAGCGCTCTGCAGCAGCGGCCCGTTTGCTGCCATCGCTGGGGCTTGCAGGTTGTTTTGAGGACACCGCAGAAGTTGGCCGGGCTGCGTCTGAGCAGGAAGCCCATGAGGGCGGCCCATGTGGCCGATAGGTGCTTGCCCGCAGGGTTGGAAAGGGGCCGCGGCGTTGGGGACAGTGAGCTCAGGGAGCTCGATAGCCGGGCTGAAAATGTCCTGGAGCTGCAGCTGCTGAAGAGGAGGCAGGTTGGTGTCGGCCTGAGGAAGCAGGGGGCCGTGGTGGCTGAGTTTCTGGACGCCGCTGAATATCTGCGCAGGCTCTGCTAAGCTTTGCCCTGCCATCATCGCGCCATTCATCGTGTCCTGCTGGTGAGCGAAGAGGCCGTTCATCGGAGAGTACGCGCACTCGGGGCTCGGCGTCGGGAACAGCTGCGGCTCGCTGAGCTGATTGTTGTTGGCTGCTGTGAGGCAGCTGGGCGGGCTGGCGTTCAGACAGTCCTCTCCTTTCTCCTTGAACAAAACACTGTCGATGTAGTCAAATATGTCATTGGTGAGGATGCTGTCCAGCTCAGACCTCACATTGTTCTGCTGATCCTCATCCTGACTTAATCTCTTCAGGGCGTTTTCCCACTCCATCAGCTCGGCGTCACCGACCTCCAGATTCTGCAGCGCCGCACTGAAGTCTCCGTTCTGAGCCATTTCCTCCAGGTTGTTGATCACCGCCATCACAGACTGCTTGGCTTCCTCTTTCACTACGACCGGCTCACCTGTGGCGGCTGTGGTTCCACTTTCCTGCCACGAGTCGCTGGCGACGCTCACCAGCGCCTGGCTGTCCATGAACACCTGGTCCACAGGTAGAGGGGTATCTGCGGCCGCCTTCTGCATGTAGGCCGACTCGTCCTGTCTCAGGAAGCAGTCGAGCAGAGAGTGGGGCAGCCCCTCCTTGTTCACCTCCTCCATGTTGTCACCAAACATTTTGTTGAACTGAAACTGTTGGACGTCCACTGTGGGGCCCGTGTTGTAGAGGAGGCCCTCTCCGGTGGTCAGGGTGAAGGGGAGCTGCAGCCTCCTCTGGCGCAGGTACTCCTCGCCTTCAGCATTACTGAAACAGACCAAAGATCAGATTTTAGTGGCTGTGGAAAGCTGAATCTCCTGCTCATGTTAGGCCCGTGATGTTGTGTTTCCTGCAGGTCTGTTTATTGAATAATATCAGCAACACTTTATCCATCAAGATGTTTGATAAACAGCAGCTTTTACCCACTTTTATAAGACCTGGAAGCATGTTTTCACAGCACCTCAGCCCAATGAACAGACATAAAACACTATTTCTGCTCTGTTGTATTTATTGGACAGTTAATTGATCTTTAAATGGGTGTACTTGCATTAAAAACCTATTCTATTATCATTATCAGTTCAAACAAAAGTAGTTTGTGAAAGACCGACTCACAGCCTGCTGTTGTTTGTGATCAAAATACAGAAAGATTAGACAAAGAAAGAAAGTTCCTGCGGTCGAAACATAAGAAACCTGGTCGTCTTGTTTGCCGGTGCACCTCGAGTCAGTGACAGTGAAGTTATTAGAGGATCAAACACTCACACTAAAGCTTTCTGATACGCGATGATGAACTCAGGTCTTCCTCCTTTGAAGATCAGCTTGGCGTTGGCTTTCACCCACACCCAGTTCCCCGACTTACTCAGGAGCCTGAAGACAGTCAGGCCGCTCTCTCCGGTTTTCATCACTGTGAGAAAAACACAAACACGACACACAATGAACGGTTAGCGGTAAAGTAGCTGCACGTGTCGGATGAAACTTTTCTTAAAGCACTTCGTAAAATATGGAGACAGAAACTTTTTATGCACGCTTTCACCTTGGAAACAAGAATTTAAACATGTTTCAAGTAAAAGAACGTGGCAAAAAGTGCCACTGTAGTCAGATATATTTTCTTTAAGATGAAAAGTCTTTTCCCCTCTGTCTCCCTCTTTCACTCTGTACTTATCCCACTATCGATAGAGCTGTAAAATGGCCAAAAAGTGTCTTAAAAAATGAAACAAAAAGTCTCTCCTCTTTTGTGAATAACTATTCAAGATGCACAGAAGTACATGTGGCTTCCTGTTGTTTGATGACCTCCAGCATCTAACTAACAATGTGAATACATAATATTTGTATGTAGTGATAAAGCCCAGTGGTATCAGTGAACTTACTGCGGAGGTGGTTGTCGGCGCAGTACATCATGTCAGCTGCGTGGATGAATTGGTAGCCGGAGCCTTTCATACGCAGTTCAGTCTCTGAGTAGCCCAGAATAATCTTCCCCCTGAACACAAAGAAGAGAAAAATAAAAGTTTGTTAAACTGGAATAAACTTAAAGCAACAGTCGAAAGAGGGAACGTTTGCAAAATAACTGCAAAATAATAAAATAAATAAAGAAGAATGGAAGAATTTGCAGCACCTGCTATCAACGCTCATGGGTGTGAAGTCCAGCTTGTGCTTGGTCTGAAACAGGAGCATCTTGGCTCTGATCTCCACGATGGTTGGAGGCTGCACCGGCATGGCGAGGGTGAAGAGCGCCAGCTGATTTTTGATGACGTTCCCGTTGTCCCTCAGAATCCTCTGACCATGCAGGTACTTCAGTCGCCCGTGGAACTTCAGGGCCTGGTGCGGGTCAACAGAAAAACATGATGAGAAACTTTAGGGGGCTTGGAAACAGGTCAAAAATTATAATATTCTATAAGAGCTACAAGTTCACTTGCTTATTGTTTATGATATTTAATTCAAGCAAATAATTAAAGTAATTCAGCCCATTAAATGAAATGCAATTTAAGTTAATATTAAATATATAAATTTAAAAAAAGATAAATAAATATTGCTATAAAATAAATTCTAAAATAAATAAATAAGGAAATTAGTATGTTTAAATAAATGCCACATTAGGAAATAACACTTCCCTGACACAAATAAATGTGGAATTTTATGAAAGGAATTTTGAGGTTAAGTCCCCTAAAAGAAATAAATGTGGAATTATTAAATTAAAGCTCCCTGAAATAATTAAATATGCAATAATAAAGTAAAGTCACCTATAAAAAATAAATAAATGTGGATTTATTGAATGAAATCTCCCTGAAATAAATAATGTTGGAATTATAAAATAAAGTCACCTAAAATAAATAAAGGTGGAATTAGGAAATGCAAATTCCCTGAAATAAATAAAATAATATAGATAATATATTTATTTGATCAACTATGTTGACTCCTTTCTATATTAATTCTATATAAAACTATATTTTTGCTTCATTTACTTATTTAGAATTGATTCCTCATGCATATTCATTCATATATTGAAATTGCATCCATAGGATTATTTGTTTGGACAGTGTTTCTTTAAAATCTTTTACTGTACTGACCAGAAAGCCGGAGGAATTGTCCAGGAGGCAGCGGAAGCGACACACGAAGCTCCTCTCCAGGAAGGACGAGTTCTCCGGGGGAAGCTGCTCGGGGCTGTACATCACGGTGCTGCCACAGGTCTGCATGGCTGACAACACGGAAAGATAAAACATGACACGTCAGAACCATTTACCTGAGCCACTGGTAACATGTCACCGCTGTCCTGTTACTTTCTGCTCTTACCATCTTCACCTGGACCGGCGTCTGCAGGGTTCAGGGCGAAGTGGAGCTGCTGTCTGAACAAGGCCCGGTCATCAGTGTGGATGAGCTCAAACACACTCTGATGAACCACATCCGACTGTTGGCAGAGCACAGAGCACAACATGACATACAGGATGCAAAGAGTTGATGGTTGAACAGGAGGAGGGATGCAAAAGTTCAGGAACATTCAAGGTGCAAATTAACAGGTAATAATGGGAATAAAATGGGAATATAATGGCTGTATGTATTTAAATTTTACAGACAAAAACAAACATTTTACTATGCCATTAGCACACATAATTGTAAACCTTTTTAAGAGAAATTATAATAATTTCAGCTGAGTTGAACCCTAATTAAACACTACTACTGAACAACAACAAAAAACATATCCAGCAACTATATGATAGAAAAAAATAAAGGATGCATACTTTTTCATCCAGGACACAAGGGGTCACTAGAAGGTTTGTTAAATCACTCAACTCAACATCCACTGGGAGATTTTTGTGAGACAGCAATTTGTTTTCCTTTTGATTATAATTCACATGAAATCAAAAGCAGAAACTACAAACTTTTAACAGCCATCTTTCAAGTCTTCAAGTGATGCCCCTAAAATAAGAGTCTATCTAATGTTTCTGGGTCGTGTTCTCACCTGATGAAAGCCCAGGTAGTCCTTGATCGTGGAAGAGACATAAAACACGGATCCGTCTGACGTGACCACGATCACGAAGCCGTTCAGCGCCTGCACGGGGACAGACAGTCAGTCAGCGCTCACAGAGAACATGCACACATGTCAAGTATGTTATTCACACACACACACAAACACGAACAGACAATGGAGGCGTGCACCTATGCATAACATAGAAGATATGCACATTTTTATCTGTTGTAAACACTATGCAAGTGTTTATATGTATGTTCATCACAATATTTTATTCACATTTTATTTATTTATTTTATTATTAAAATATATGCTTGAAGGACGCTTTTTTGATGGCACCTAATTTTTTCATTTTAACTTTTACATTTTTTTTAATGCAACAGATACAAGAAGTGTTTTATTAATGACATTTGTTAAAAAATGAATACTTTCATATTCTTGCAGCTTTTACTAACACGAGTAGTCTCTGAGGGCGTTAAAAAGTTTCCATTGGGAATCTATTTTTACTTTTATTTTATGCATCTCATCAAGCTGTAGTGTTAAGTCCCCTGACACAACAAAAACAGGAACTACAGGTCTGACTTGTTGCATTTTATAGTTTATAAAATAAGTACAGATTAAATTCCATTCTATCTAAATGAAAAATGTTGTTAATTGAAATCTGCCTGTTTCTAATCCAACAGCTGCTGATTCTCAAAGGCTCTTTGTGTCACATTATCACTGCCCATTGTGATTACCACGCAGAACAAAGTGTGGAAAGCTACTTGACAGGTGAGCACCAAAAAACAAAGCACAGGGCACTTGACAAAGCGCTGGTTTTATGAAGAGCCACAGAGCGTGGCCGAGCCGCGGCCAAGACAAGCAGCCTCACCTGTCAAAACTTCCTCCTGCTTGGATAGAGCTGGATTAGCTCCACACAACGAGACGAGCGCACAAATAAACAAAGTCTGACTCTGCATTGAAGCACCTGCTAGCCTCAGGCTGCTCAGTTATCAATCAGGCCGTGGGACTTTTTCTTCGACGTGCAGCAGAAGCATTCAGTGAAACTGGTGCATCTGCACTGTTTCAGAGTTTCCCTTTAGTGCAGCTTTCAGACGGGCATGCTGTGCTGGCAGTCCATCTGCACGTCTTCTGACCTGGCTTCATGTCCCTGCACCTCCTGACCACACTTTAAATTGATTAGCTTGGAAGAATAAGTGTTTCTTTCAGCGACGGGGGGATTTCTGAATTGCGTTTCTAATAAAAATTAGATTTCATCCAAAGCAGCACAAGTTGTGATTCAAGAAACCAAACCAAAGCTAAAATGTAATATTACTTAAAATCTAATTACTTCATTTTATTTAATCTTATTTTGCAAAATTCTCTCTGATGCAGTTCTGTGAAATATCATGCTTTGTAAGTGTGTATGGCACTACAGCAGCTGTTTATGAATAGATCAAATATGCGTCACACACGGTTCTCCTGTGTGAGAGGATTACAGGTAGCTGCCTCTGCATAGCTGGACTCAAAGGATCAGCATTCTGTGGCTTTGTTTGGCGTTTGCATATTGTTACACGGGTTTAACAACAAACATGCGACCTCGGATCTGTGCTGAAGAAGAATCTTGGGATGGTCACACTTTCTGCTGCTTCATGATGAAATAAAAGCCAAAGGTTCGAGGTCTCGTACCTGGAGCAGCAGGTCCCCCTCGGAGAAGCCTCCCATGTCCATGTTGTTCCCGTTCTGCCCGTTCACTCCAGGAAACATCACACTGTTGTTGGGGGTCTTCATGGTTGCTGCAGAGAAAAGAGAGAGAGGAGGGGTCAGCAGAGGTCATATTTACATCTATTAAGCCTTTAAAGCAGGTTACACATGGTGTTTTATATTGGCAAACATAGACTTCAGATCAGGGTTTAAACTGATGAAAGTTTTGGATGGGGATAAAGACAAAATGCTGTTTTATAGCAGCAAACTTTTTTCATGGAGCCTCTTCTACTTGTGTCTAAAATAAGCCACAAAAAAAACCCAACCTCCAAAATATCAATTATAGTTTTTTCTTCTATTTCTCATTCGCTTACCCTGAATACATTTTATCACATTGTGTCACCACCTGTGTACAAAATGCAAACTATTTTTTTTACTATAGTTGTAACTAATTACATAGCAGATTTTGATAATCAAAGTGGTGTTCATTTGTGAAGATTATCCTGCTAAACAAAACGTGTAAACATCAGAAACGAGTTTATTTTCTGCAGTATCATGCAAAAATCCCTTAAATGAATTCCCAATACGACACCATGGTGATACTACTTCCGGGTTGCTCTGTATTGTATACATATAACAGTGCATCCTCTGTTCAGGCAGCTGCATGTAGTATAAGCATGTGATTGGGAATGCAGTGTGACTGCACACAAACCCACATTTTAACCACATCATCTAACAGGCTGTGCTAAGTACAGTGGGTCAAAGCTGCACAGACACAGTTTTGGTAATAAATGGGAGATTCCCTTTCACTCAGTTTCAATCATTTGGTTTGTCTGGCTGTCTTCTTGTTTTTGCCGCCTACTTGGCGTCTTTCTAACGTTTCACCACGTCCTGAACTTTGCTTAACAGTTAAACATTAACAGTTAAATGATCCCAAACTAAAGGGAGACACGTAATCAAGGGCTGGACACAGGGGAGTACAATTTGCTTTTCAAAGTCGGTTCTCTGTCCTGTAATGTTGAAACAGGCCAAACCTGAAGTTTAGTTTTTGTTATAATAATAAAATGCTTTTGATGCAATATCAAATCAGATGGTGAGCAGGCCACTCCAGTTTGTTTCTAAAACACTCTATAAAACTGCTGCTTACATCAATTGAAAACACTTTTTTATCTCCTCGACTCTTAATCTGTCTTTTCTGAGAACTGCTTCTTATCAATCATCGCTGGCTCTAATAAAGCAGAGCGCCATAATCATCTTCAGGCTAGTACGCCAGATAAACAATACTGTCTGGAATGAAACTTTATTGACCACTGAGATAAATTATGCATTATGGTATTATTTAAGTCATAAATTACTGCAGCAACGTTATTAAAAAAAGTACAAAGCAAGCACATGAGCAGGCTTGCTGGTTGTAACAAATGGCAGTAGTCTGGACTCAAACCCGTCACTGTATATGCAGCACAGTGCAGGGGAACAGATAATGGGTCTTTTATATAGTTTACTTGGCAAAATATCACATGGCAGCAGCTTCAAAGCTTGCATCTTGCCCGAAGACATGCTGTTTGTAGTCTCTTTTATACATTCCAGATGCACAGTGTGTACTGTAGCTCGGTTGATTACTCATTTAGAAGTAAAAAGTCTATTTGATGGCTGAGGAACTTGTTTCATATGTCTCGGCATGTTTAAGGCTGTGATAGGCCCAACAGGTTTGTTCTCTCGGGCTATAAATACACACTCTGCTCGTATAATGAGGCCACTTAAGAGGCCTGTCCACCAATCACATGTGTGACTGTAGTCAAACTTGTCGAGTGATCACCACCTTCCTCTGCACCACTTTAGACGTCCTGTGACTGAGAGAAGCTGAAGTAACAGGAAACCACTTGCATTGATTTGAGCCGCTGGGTGTCGAAAACATGTCAGCCTGAGAACAAAGCCAGTTTAGACAACCATTTCCAGGTACAGGATTAACAAGAACACTTGGCAACCTGGGTACGTTTGCTGCAAACCTCCAGTGTTGCATCACTTTGATAATACTACTAAGGCAGTGCTTGGCGTGTCCAAATCGAATGACAGCCTGCACCAAGTTAAACAAGTGCTCAGCTCCACTGTTTGTTTTGGCTTCACGTTGGCATCTTGGTGAAGTCGCTCAGCCCCTGCTGAAAGCGTTCTCACTGATCGGCATTGTTCTCCGGGCAGCCCCACCGTGTCATGTCAAGTCATGTTTAGATTGCTTCTCAGAGTCAGAAGAGTCATGCTATTGTTCCAAGAGATGTTAGCATGGGAATCATTTTGTTTTAAATGGCTGAACATAGCATAACATAGCTTGTTCTGCAAGATTTAAGCCTGGGTACGACGCAAAAATATGCAAATAAAAGTATATGTTAGCTGTGGCTAACACACACAAGGCAAAAACAACATTGCGTCATCAGCGTAGTAGAACTTGAGTTCATGTACTTCCTGAAACTTTTAAAACTTATGACTTGTATGTTTTAAACTGATCAGTTGGTGGATTGGTTGGCTGTTTTCTGACCAAGTTTCCAAGAGCGGGTGCTCTTCTAAAAACATCCAGGTGGGAGTGCTAGAGGGCTTTTGAGGGGCTTTGTTTTCAACTCTCATGCAGCTCAGCTGGTTGCTAGAAGCATGAAGCATGTCGGTAAAGACGACGGACACTCCGGCGATCTTTGTAGCCAGCAGTATTCATTTTCCATTGTTGTTCAGCAGTGCGTGTGACAGTTGGTCTCTGTGGCGTGTCCGGCTGGGTGACACTGACAAGTGACAGCAACAGTATTTTGGCGCTATCAAACAGTTTCTGGTCACTCAAAGACCAGAAATTGAACCCAAAACTAGCAGCGCTCAGCGTGCTATAGCTGCTCAGCGCTATGTCACATTTACAGCATGGTATAAATGTTAAGTGCTCCCACCGCAAAGGACTAGAAAGTTGCATTGGCCTCAGGAAAAAGCACTTTGTATTGCTACCAGGTAGAATATGCACAGAGCTCTGGGGCTGATTTTAATATCAAGATAATGTGCAAAGAGTTTTTCCCCAAACAGACCAATCAATTC
Organism: Serranus cabrilla; assembly: GCA_903364295.1. Taxonomy (NCBI): domain Eukaryota; kingdom Metazoa; phylum Chordata; class Actinopteri; order Perciformes; family Serranidae; genus Serranus; species Serranus cabrilla. Next base: position 211,472 of record CAFUXE010000247.1, read on the forward strand.
ATTAAATAGAAAGTATATTTCATTCAACTAAGATTTTCTTTGGTTGACCACAGCCCAAGCATTCCACACTATATGACATATTGTTCCCTTTTCTTTGGCGTGTTGTCTTTTTCTGTTAAATCCATGCGGCCACACTCACACGCAACACTCCTCTGCAGATCAATAATCTGAATGTAAGATCACAGTGTGCTGCAGCAGAAAAAAAGCAAAGCAAGCTATTGGGCTCCAGTTGAGCTTTAATTGTTGGTCCCTCTCCAGAAGACAGGTTTTCTCATTGCTGGAGAACTGATCTGGCAGCACACATACACAGACATAACACACAAAACACACTCGTTCCTCCAGCATCTGCCCCTGGGGGTTTTTTGTAAGCAATAGCCGACAAGAGTGCTTCCCTTATCTGGACGGCCACTACAGGAAAATCCCAGGATATGGCCTCTCCCAACCCGTCCGTCCAGTCCTGTCACGCAACTTCTTTAAGGAGGTAAAGGGGCCCCTGAACACTCCCCCTCCAACACAGACACAGAAGACACTCCCCGCCCTTCGGCTCAGAACTTACACAGTGTTTACACAAACACTCAGACCTGCACAGCCTGACAATCACAACGCATGAAGCTGCAGGTCTGAAACACAATCTCATCCGTGCATGCAGCCACTGCAGCAGAAAATTAGTTATTTGTGCAGGATTGAAACCATCAGACAGACAAAAATTAAATGCATATTAGATCAAAAATAAACACACTTGCACATATTTCATGATTACTTATTAGTGCTCGAGCCAAACACACACAGGCAAACATTGGCCGTGCCACTTCCAGCCCACATCTTTTTCTCTCTCCTCAGTGTTTGCGTGAGTAAGTGGGCCTCATTGTGGCTGTCTGTTTGTTTTCATTCGAGTTTTCTTCCCCACTAGTGGACCCTGCATCGTGTTCTCCCTCCCAAATCTTTTTCCTCTTGCTAACAGCTCAACACTTTACAGTGCTGCCGTCGTTCATGTGCACTTCAGAGTTCTCCGTGCAGCCGAAGGAGAAACATGTTTAATGATACTTGGCCGGAGCTTGACCAGAAGTTGGAAAGACATTCCTGTAAGTTTGTGGGAGGCAGTGAAGGAAGAAAAACACAGATTCCCACTAACATCAAACACGCACCTCTTCCACAGAGCAGGAAAGGGGTTTTCACATGTGACTGAAATATTGTTGCACAATAGTTAGCTCGAATAGTGTTTGATTGATATCGTTTGATGGTATCTGATGGTATTTAAGTGTGAACAGACACTTAAACCAGATATATTCTTCTTTTATTAAGCTGCTGTCATGGTCTTAGTGTTCATAGCTATGGAATACGTGCTGATTTACAGTTAGGCTAATTAAAGGAGCAGTGTGTAGGATTCAGGGGAGCCTCTGGCAGAAATTGAATATAATATTCATAACTGTGAATCCATTAGTGTATAATCTCCTGGAACTGAGAATCATTTTCTAATCTCCTCAGGATGCAGGTCCTCTTCTACCTTGGATGTATGAACATTTTGGATCCATTTTTTTTGGAGCTTAAGAACAATGCTTAGTGGTGCATGAAGTCATGAAAGTTTAACATTCGGGTATAAAATTGCCTGGAGAATAAGCGCAGTAGTGTTTCCTAACACAGCCTTCCAGCCACTCAACTTCTGGTCAATACACATGGACGCAGAGAGGAAATTAAGTCTGGAATCGGCCATTAGTGAATTTCACAATTTTAGGCTATAAAGGTGTTCTTACTGTGGAGTTCATGTACTTAAATAAACATCCGGTATGTGAAAAAGTATTGGGGAAAAAGTAATTTGGGCCCAGTGGCTTCATGTGACGGACCCAAAGTTGTAATTACAGTTTGGCCACTATGTCATATGTCACTATGTCACTATGTCTTCCACTTGGCACCACCATGTTTCTACAGGAGACCAGAACAGACAAACCATTGGCTAAGCTGTAGTTGTTTTGCCTTATGACATCTGAACAAAATGCAAAAGAAAAACTGTCTAAATATACACTGTATTTCTCTTTACAGCCGCCCAAAAAGCATCTTCCAAATACTTTCAAGCTCTTTTTCAAGCTAAGGTGTAATTTGACACCAAGAGAGGTCACTTTTGAGCATCGAACTTTAGCTTCCTGTTTCAGAAAATAAGTCATTATGGGATTGGTGAGACGCAGAGCATGCCTTTGATGCAGGATTCACTCCAGGCAAACATCCCTGTCACTCAGGGGATGAGGTAGCCTTTAAAGGATTTGACGTCTTTTCATCATGGGGTAATTAAGTGAAATCCAGAGAACTGTGCGGAGCCGAGGAGGAGCTTTGCTTCATGCAATCAAGTCTGACAATTCAGTGAAACAAGTTAAAGCAAAGGAAAGCAAGTCAAAGTATAAAGAAGTGGCAGTGAAGCTTGAAAAGTGACAATAAAACACAGACAAACTGTAACTGGCTTACGTTATAATGTATGTTTTGGCCAGTGTTCAACAATAAACAGTGAAAAATAAATCTTAAAATGCTTCATATTAAACTACAGGAAAAAAAACTGGGTAAACAGTGTCTACTTTAAAGTATTAGCATGTGGTACGGAGTTGGGACACAGTGAAACTAAGGAGAGAAAAAGGAAATGCTGTCACGGGTTGGAAGTCTGCCAGATTCAGAGAGAGTATAAAGCATGCCAGCAATGCATAGGGGAATATTATCTTGATTTGAAAACATTTAGTTCCAGCAGATCCTGTACAGAGATCTCTGTTCTCACGCAGATGTGCAGGAAAGGGCAGTCTTTGCAACAAATAACAGCCAATGAGCTGGGTCACTCCGTCCACAGGTTCAACCTCCCATTAGTCTTATGATTAATGTCCCCGTTTACTTCCATGACTTTAGGGGAAGGAAACGGCTTCAACTTTTTCACGATCAGACAAGAGTGTCATCCAGGCATGTCAAGGAAAAGAAAGTAGAGCAGCCTTGGATGGAAAACAGAGGTGACATGTTTATTACAGGTGGCGCTATGCTGCCAAACTGGAATTTACATTTCAAAGTGTTAACAGTGGAGGGTGTTTGTTAATTTGTGTTTTTAGGTTGGCTTGAGCCAGCCCTGTAGATTTGAAAGGGGTTTGTGTTGCAGCACTGAACTCACAAGCAAGCCTTGATGATCAAAATAAACAGTGATTATATACTATTCAGAACACAATGTCTACTCTGGTGCTGGTGGTGGTGGTGGTGGTGGTGGTGGAGTCTGGGGGCATCTGTTTTTTTAATCAACACTCGAAGCTATTTTTGTCTGTAAGGGCTCCTTTTATCTGCTTGAAATGCAACTGGGTAAAGACAGAAAAAAAGCTAACACAAAAATTCAGGTTGGTGTGCTAGGCGTGCCTCGCATGTGTTGCTAAAAAAGATTCTTATCAGTCTCCAGGCGGTCGTCAAAGCTCTCAGAGGGAAGGAATCATTTAAGGCAACAGTTTGAGGCAGAAATACCAACTTTGGCTCCTACAAGATGTCTAAATTTAGCCCACAGTTAGTGAGCACTCGGACTTTGAAGCTGTTGGGAGATGGAGATGGAGATAAATGTTTTAAGTCTGAAAAAAAATATTCAAATTAGAGAAAATTAAAAGCATAGACTGTATAAAAGAAATGGAAGGAGCCACTGTGACACCCATTGGTTTGTGGGCTACCCTTTGGCAGTCGCCATCTTGGTTTTTTGGAGCCAATTATGGCCAAATTTGCTTATGAGGGTGGAGTTGGTGGGCTAGCAACTAATGCTAGCGCTTTCCAGGTCAGCAAGGTGCAACACCTATACCTGCTGTCAGGGACAACAGATGGAAATCAGCCTTTGGCTGTATTCTGACTTGTTAACATTCTGTTCTTGCGCTGGAAATGTTTATTAACAAGCACAGTCCCTCCAAAATAAACAACAAATAAATAAATGTCAGTGTGACAATTAACTATCCTGCAGTGACAGCACACTGGGAAAGAGTCAAAGCTAAGATGAAGATGAAAACACACTTGATTTATTGTCCATTTTACTCTAAATGGGACCATAATTTACAAAATGACCACCATGCTGTGCTGAAAAACACTTGAAACTAGTGATTGAGACCATAAACACATTAGGAAAATGTTTACTCTGGTAATAAATCTAATTAAAAGTAGGGACGTCTTCTCATAGCCTTCTATACAATCAGACTCCTGCTGGCCATTAGAGAGAGTGCAGGGTTAGTTTCACTTTTCAGACCCGGAGGTAGCCGCCTGACTAAGAGCTAATTTCTCCTCCTGGATAAAAATCACTGTTTATATTTTCAAATTCCTTTCAGAACCCTGACAGATTTTAATCACGCTCCTTAAATCAAATAATACGTCTTCTGTGTTTCTGATCCCCCAACCTAACTCTGAGTGGGACAACAGCTGATTTTGTTTCGGCACATAAACAAACACAAGCATTTTTTGGAAGACTCTAAATGTCACAGAAAGCCTTGGTGGGCGAGCTCGGCTCAGGCCAACAAGGAAACTGGGGAAAAAAAAGGTTTGGGTATGAAGGGAGATGTAGCGCTGTGGTTTCAAAGCTGGAGAGACTGAGAACAAACCTTCCAGAGAATGGAAATTGGAAAAAAATGAAAACATGATTAAATCTGTCTCCCAGCGGTTGCCTGCATTCTCACGATATACTGAAAGGAGAGTCATGAATCAAGAGCCAACAGGCAACTTCTGTCACCCCAGTGTGATGTCCTCCTCCACATATTATGATACGGAGTTGACAGGTGAATTATGCTGAGGTTTCAAGGGTATGTATAAGTAAAACGCACGTCTTAAAAAAACAAAAGCCCTCATAATGAGCCCATCAGGATTCAATAACAAACAAGACTGGGCTTCCCCATACTGATACTCCTTCTCCGAGCCGCACACGTTTGCCAGGACTTAAAAAGTTGTTCTTACCTCTTTATTTCTTCTGTTACACTTGTGTCATTTATGGGTTTATGCGTACATGGTTCAGATATCCCAAATACCAAATTATATCAAATTATAGCACATGATACGGTGTTACCACATCAACTATGATTGCTAACAGGCCCTGGATGTTTTCAATGAACTTGGAAAGCAAATCCACATTTTTCAGCAGCAGTGAGCCACAAGCCTTTCAAAATATCCAGTACTGCCTCATAAAGTCACGCTATGAGGCGAACAGTCCACTTTTCTCTCAGAGATCTGCCATTTGGAGCAAGCCATAAATAGCCTGTTTCTTTATCAGCTCTTTAAATCTCGCTCGAACCCCTGATATTTCCTACGTTTGTTCTTTCCTTCAAAAGCCTTTTCTTTCTACCTAACGAATTATGGGATGATTATCTTGAATTCTGGGCATGCCCCCACTTGAACACCCATCCTCGGCTTATGTTTTGACTGGGATAACCCCTGAGAGGCAATCTCGGTGATCTCGTTTAGACATATAGCAAAGAGACTGTGTGCTTGGGAAGCCATTGTTGTAAACAGCCATCTTCTGTCTAAACATTGTGCAGATTCATCTTTTCCGACTGAAACGAGGGCTCAGTTGAAGTTATTTAACTCTACAGTTTCCTAAATAGAGGAAGTTTACAGCTTATCATACTGCACAGCTGTGGCCTGGGGTGATTATGGACATGTTTGCTTTCTCACTGTTACTTTAGGGTAAAAGGTGCATAAATTCAGTGTTTTTAGCCTCTTGAAACCTCTGTCGTTAACCCTTCAAGGGCAGGTTGGATTTAAGAGGTTAACTTTACTGTAAGCCAGGGGTAGACGGTATGAAGAAATGGGTTAAAATAACATGCCGTACTTCATCACATGTGACTTTCTTCTTTTATTTAGAACTTCTATAGGCTACAAAGAAAACAACAACAGCCTCATATGACACAATACTTCAAAATAAAAGCTTTAAGGTCCCTGAAATCAATATATTCAAGAGTTACAGGTTTTAAAGGCTCTATTTAAAACTTCACTCTACACCTTCATCTCTCCTCGTACTTGCCAAAATCAGGTTTCTGGATTCGCAATATCACAAAACCCTGCAAGAACCAGAGACTGTGTGAGAATCTTAAGATCACAAGAGAACGGCTACCGAGTTGGAAACGATATTGCCAAACCTCTACCACCTACTTTAAGACATGGAGAGGTCTTTAAACACACTCTTTAAACACTTTGATACAAGCCTTTACAGCTGGATTTTCTTGTAATTACTCAGGCCATCATGTGTGCAAAATTGCATTTCTATGACATAATTACGAACAATGTTTTGCGCCAAAGCCAGATCATTCTCATATCAAGTTTCCTCATAATATGATGCTGCCTTTGTAGCATTGTCTGTCTTCATTCCTTCACTTACATTTCCTTAACATGCAAACGCTCGCTGGAAAACATGTACTCATCCTCATTACAGTGCACTTTTTGTTTAATAACAACTCCATATCAGTATCCGACCATCTGCACCAGCTTTAACCACCAGAAGGCAACACAAGGGAAACTCTTCCACACCACATGCCACCGTTTATCTCATCGTCTTTCCAGATTTCAGCCTTTGGATTAATGTAAGCTCGTTTAAATGGGTTTCCATACTGAGTAGCGGTTTATCCAATATGCTTTACAAGTGCTCGTTAATCATTTCTGCAGCAGCCTCTATGATTCTCAACCAACGCAGAGACTAATTAATTGTCTCGAAAAACAAGGAAATCTTTTTGAAAAATATAACTAAGACCCTCAATCACTTCTGTGCTTATGTTTACAAGACTAATTATGAAATGACTTCATCAGTAATCTGATGCAGTGAACACATAATGTGCATGCACAAATTAATTTTTATAAACACTAATTATTAAACTGTTCATACAATCCTTATGGGAGATAATTGTATGAACAGTATAATGATTAGTTGTAAACTTCTGTCATGTGAGCACATTGAGCTTCCTGTATTTATTTATCGATTGTTATAGTTACTATTATTATTATTTTTCTTTTCTCTTCACCTCCCTTTATATTATATATTATTATATTATCATGTATTTTATTTTATGTATTTCTCTTTTTATTGACCTATATATATTTACGTACTGATTTTTTTAATTTTTAATTTTATTATTTTTATTTAATACATTTTTTATTTATTTGTTTGTCTTTTTTCTTATTCGTTCTAATGTTCTGGTTATAAAAAAAAAGATGTGGATAAGAGCTATGGAATTACTTTATATCTTGTATTGATGCTTATGAATACTGATCTCCAATTAAAAATATATATATATATATTTATTAAAAAAAGAATCTGTCATAAGAGGAGCTGCAACAAAATCACAATAATTCTGTCATGAGCGTGATTTCTGAGCAAACAATAAGAAATCAACACCCCGTCTGAAAGAGCAGATAAGAAGGCCGACTTACTAAAAGTGATCAAAGCCGTTTAATGACTTGATTGAAAGGAGACAAACAAAATGCTGACATGCATGATTTTGCAATCCAATATGCCGCCTTATAATAAACAACAAGCTTTCTTGGCTGCCATTGTGCACTTATCAAACAGCCGTGAGACAAAAACAAGGAGAAAGTTGGCCTCGCCGACACTGCGTATTGTATCACATGTCACGTCTGTGCCAGCGGCAGCAGGTAAAGGGCGAGACATGCCATGTGCTTAACGCCTGAAAGAGCATTCAGGGACATTTTGTTTTAATCCACACCTTATACCACTTAAATACAGGAGACAGACTTTGTGGGATAATCTAACTTTTACTGGCAGAGGAGACTCCGGTCTGCAGTGCAGTTAGCTAGCGAAACCATAGAACTATGCACAATTACATTATGAAATAGCCAATTAACACATGCATGCATGCTTTTCTATCTTTGTCAAAGTTACTTTAAAATATCCTCATCATTACTTAAGAAAGAACCACAGCCAGACAGGGTCCCAGCAACTTTCAGCCCAGGTCAGGAGGAGTGCACTGAGAGTCAGCTGATCTGTGTTGACCCAGATTTGACCCAAATTACTGTGTCGGTAACCAGAGGCAGCTTTCACAAAGAGTCCTGCAGGGGTGGCTTCTTTTTTTTTTCCTGAAGAGCACCCTAGAAGCTAGTTTTTTTTTTTGCAGAAGTAAAGTCTGTTGCAAACAGAACTGTAAGCTATTTACACATTTTGTTCTGCAAGATAGTCAGCACTTTATGGCATGTTGAGCATAGATGAAATTAACAAAAACTACACCACGGACGAAGACGGTAAAGTCTGCAATAATCGCTGTAATCTCATTTAGCCACTTGTTAGCAACCTGCTTTGGAAAGACAAACATAAGGTGAAAAATCTCTCCAGTTTGTGTTTCCAAGAGACCTTATTAAAGGCAGGGAACCAAAAGACAAGGGGACGAATTTCTGGGTTTACAGACTCATTCCTGCAACACTGTATACACATCAACCACAATGCAATTAAAGGTGATTCACATTTCCATGAATAAAGAGCCCACTGAAGAGACCGACTGAAGAGAAAAGAGTAAAACTGTAGCAGCACAGGCTTCCTGCCTGTTTAATGACTACTGCGAGTCCTCAGAAACACTTGATGCTACATTTCTCTTTATATTACCAACAGCATCTTTCCGCTGCCAGGAAAACGCCAACAGCTTTGTAGCTCCATGTTCCCAGCTTCTTGCTAAATTTTTCTGTTTGGGCTGAGATTATTTTATTAGACTTGACAAACTCCAGAACCGTACAAAGCATTATAAATCTGTTTTCACTCGCTCGGCCTTTCTGTGGAATATTGGTGCAGCCCATGTTCTGAATATGTTAATGTAATGATGCTCAATGTGCCAAACTCGCCTGTGAACACACTGATCCACCTCAGGTTTCACACGGTTAATGTAAACATACCAAACATGTGACATGACATATGACATGCTGCAAACATCCCCGTGTCTCGTCCATTGTTTTTCCGTTTTGTAAAAGGCTCTCAAGAACACAACAAACTTCCTGTTCTTCCAGCTAACAGCCGACTAACAGCTATTCACTGAGTGGTGTGCATTTCTCTCAGAAAACAATGAATATCCTCAAGTGGAGGCCAATAACCCACAGACTCACAGACTCCAAAGCCTGAAACTTGAGCATTAATGGAACAACCCTTTAAGCAGCTTGTTTTTTTCCCAAATCAATATCTTTGGTCAAAGATTATTTGTTTTCAACCTCCTGACGAAGCAAAAAGAACACTTGTGAAATGCTCTACAGTGACAAAGCAGCAGTATTTGCCGGGTGATGGGTTGCACAAGGGCTGTGTGATGATGTGACATGTGATTTTGATCCTGCCCAACATTGCTACAGGGCACAGACCGTCTTTCAGTGTGCCTGATTGCTGCTGATGTCTGAAGAGGGGTAAAGAGTGCAGCAACGTCAGGGAGACGAGCAGAGGCATAAACACTGAAAGAAAGCTAAAGGATATGTATAAAGCTGCCAAAATAAAAATGAAAGACCGTCAAATTCTCCATGACTGTGTGAAAAAAAAGTTTCTCAATCATGTTCAGTGTTCCATAAAGAACCACTGGATATTTCAAATGTGCAGTTGTTAAGAGTTTCCCACAGTTTTAAAGTTTATTTGTGGTCAGAACACCAGACTCAGTCAGCTGGAGAGCAGCACTGCAGCCACAACCAACACTGATTAGAGATGTGTGTGTTGTTCAAGAACGGCTGCACACGAACGCAGCATTACCTCAGATTTTAAATCAGCACACACCTTCACCAGAAATATAAGACACATTTTATGGGTGGGGAGGTGTAAATCATCTTGGAAATGTTGCCCAACATTGGTAACGCAATTAGTTCAGCTGGTGCTGCAGCTCTGTTTTCTCTTCATGCAGGCGTGTTTTGGGTTGACCTTTGACTGCAGCAATGTGGGGGGAAATTAGGACAGGAGGAGAAGAATGGGAGTTAAATGAGGAGGGCAGTGTGCCAGCAGCAGCTCAGGAGGGGAGGGAGCTGTCAAATGTTTCTCAGGCTCTTAAACAACAGGAGCTGATGCCACATGCATAACACAGGAAAGATCTTTCTTCTTCGATCAATCTTTATGTTACACATTTACTGTGGCATGGTTGGAAAAGCTGGGGCTGGAGACTCAATGTTAGATGCTTGATTCAGTCTCTCATCTTAATTTGTACTTATTTTTCTAGTGCTTGCCTGGCACTATCTGAAGTATGCGTGAGCTGCAAACATTTCCACGGCGTGTTACTCATTTATCAAATCCAGTTTATGTGTGAGAAATGGCATGTGCATAGTTTTAGTGCTTAGGCATCAATAAAACATCTGGCCCCAGGTGTTTGATAGGAGTCTGACATGAACCCACTGATATTCAACATGTGCTGTCGGTACATAATACAGTGGAGGAAAACCATGTAGAACCTGCACGGGATGGAAAACTAGTCTTTATTTAAATGCACGAAAAGTCATGTCTGAGAGGGCACTGGACCTTCCACAAGAAGAGAAACTGACTTTAGTCCTCTCTTAATAAAAGACATACTGCACTTACTGTAGAAATCCAAACTATATTTGAGTAATGTTCCCTGATTTCTATATGGTTCCTATGTTAGTTCAAAGGATCCTCTTTTAGAATAGAAACGTCTGCATAATCCAGCTTTTTAAGAATAAAACTGAAGCACTTTTAAAGCACTCTCAATCTACAGGAAGCCAAAAATTCTCCTCTCAAAGCCTTTAATCATCACATAAAAGTTGTTACCAGTCAATTATTACTAAGGTGACGCCTGTCAGGTTTCTAACGCAATAACAAAATCTGTATGTAGGAGCTGTAAACAGAGCTGGCTAACTACCTGCAACGTGCATGCACGCACATTTTTATTTCAACACCCATATCTGTCTGTCACCGGTCTGGTGTAGGATGTCGTTGTAACGATAACGTAAATATCTTTGGTTGACATGACTGATAGTGGAGATGAAACACCAGATTATGTATTATTAAAGTATTTTTCAGGAAGTTTTGTTATTAGAGTTACCAGATATACCACTGCAGAATCACGCAAGACAGATTATTCAAAGAGAGGGAAATCTTATCATGAATTAGAATTATCAAGTTGTTAAAGCACTTGTGCAGAGCTTATGGAAACTACTATCTGTGCTGATTACATGATGGCGCAACTGCAGCACTTCAGCCTATCTTTGAAAGTAGGCAAAAGGGTGTGAGAACAAGCTGCGCAGGAATGTCACAACTCCTCCGACTGCATGCAACACGTCCATTCATACTGGATGCTCACAGCTCGGCTAATTACAGGCTGCAGCTACAAGCGTTTTGATTTGCCTCTTTTATCATTCCTTTCACTTTTCCAACATTGTGAGATATGTCCAAACTAGGACAGTTAGTGAAGTTATTGAGAAAAGAGAAATCCTGATAGCATCATGTTCTTTGAATACTTTCTGTGCATATTTAAGCCACTGCTGCACCAGCCAGCTAGCAAGCTCACACTGGAGACTGAGGAGGGTTTCTGTTGTCGCAGAGAGCACAGATTCACTGCAACATGTTCAAAGACAAGATCCCGCAGGCGAAACAATGCACAGAAACTGTACCAAGAAGTAACAGAGACAGGACACATAAATTTTAACAACATCGGCAAAGCCTGAGGCGACCAGGCGTCTTACTCAGCAGCACGTCTGCCAACACCTTGGCTAAAATGTCTCTTTAACTCAAAGAAAACTATCATCTGCGGGTGGTGGAAATGTTATATGCGTGACTCACATATAATTGACTCACACGTGATTCATCGGGCCTTCAAAGCTCTGGTGCCTGCAAGTTTGATCAGCTTACAGTGTGGACTTGAATCTTTAAAAAAAAAAAAATCATCGTTCTTTTCTGTATTGTTGGTGTTGCTAACAAAGAGGGTGGAGTACTGAGGATGTGTTGTTTCCTAAAACCAGATTCCTGCGTGCTTCTCATTCCTAACTTGGCTGTCAAATGCTCTGCCGGTACATCGACATATCTCTCAATCAGTTCCAGTTTCACAATTGTCAGCGCCGGCTGGGTGACACTCACCTTTGAAGTAGCTCTTCACCCTCAGGTAGCCGACGCTGAGGCGGAGCACCGACAGCTTGTCCAGACGTGAGCGAACATCCTCGGAAAAGGGAAGAAGGTCTGTCAGCCGGTCCAGCTCCCCATTCAGCCGATCCCGGTGGCGCTTTGAAGGGTTTGATTTAACAACCTCTGTGCCATCGTTGAGCTTTTTGCTGTAGCAGAAAAAAGAAACACATATGGTTGGTTATCAAAGTGTTAAATTGGGGCATTGAGAAAGCCTGTGATTAAGGCTGATTCAGTTCAGGTCTGGCAAACCGGCCCCGCCAGAGCACGCCATCTGTTGCGGGATGCAGGGTGACACACGCCAGTTAAACATGAGCCATATTCACTTTTAGCAATACTCCCAACAGTTTCATCCTAACGCGGGGGATGAAGACACAGCCGTGAATGTGACTAATACAAACTTCAGGTGAGTCAATAAGACATCAGCTTCAATGATGAGTGTTGGATACAGGAATGCTGTCGGAGCCGCAGTTAGTGAATGTTAGCACAATAATTATCTTTATCTAGCTCTTTTCAAGTTAGCTTACAGAAGGAGTAGAAAGTCACCTGTATATAAAAACAGGAAACAGTGCTGTGATAGATGATACTGAGCTGAGCTGCAGGAAAGGTTTTAATGGAAGATTTGTTTTTTCCCTCCTCTAAATTTGGATGGCATGAGGTTTAATTAGGGTTTTTTGTTTTATTGAGATTATTCTGAATGAACCCAAAAACAATAGATACAATAGTTGTACGAGGGATGACTCATCTATTGATAATTGTAATAATGTAACTTGCTGGTATTTCATTTAATTTTATTTCACAATACTCCTGATTTTAGGTTCCCTCTGCAGGGCTTTTATTGTGAAAGGAAAGACCCGTAGCTGTAATAACATTGTTGAGGACAATAGAGAGTTTGCCATGTTGGAGACTTGATGTAAATATTGTATTAACTGCATAAATAAATCATAACTCTTGGCTATGATATAATATCTTACCTAAATGCCCTTTCCTTCTATAAAACCACAATCAAGCTGGAAGTTCAGCTCTGGGAGTCGAACCCTCAGTCCAACACGTGGACATTTAGCTAAAAAACCAAATGCACCAAGCATCCGAAACGTATCCTCATGAAATTGAATCTTTTTTCTTTTTCCGTCTGCCTGAACAACAGAGTTCATTGTCATCGAGGTATTTCATACCGTATCTTTTCCAACTGCTAGATTGTCTTCTTGATAACTGTCTAAAAGTAATACAATGCCATCTGGGAGGTTCATCTACACAAAGATGGACCAGTATGTTTGGTCTCTTTGAACACATCCAGTCAAACAATACAGAGTGGGTTTTTCCTCAATGTTTAGCCCAGAATAAATAGCTCAGAAACAAGCATACAAAATATACAATGTTACCACAAGTCGTTCCTTTAACTACTTAAGTCGTTTGTCAAAATGAAAACCTTTTTTTTCTTCTCCACCATGACAGCGGCTGTATTTTCTCTGCTCGACTTTCACTTTAAGGGCGACAGAGTTCGAGACCACCCATGCTCAAGTGCAAAATACAAACTCACGAGGCTCACTGGAGATACATGTCATTACTCACAAATCAGACGCACATGCTGCACCGGGACAGAACCCAAGTGTGAGAGGAAGGGCTCAGCGGGGACGACACACAACACCACTGTTGTTGTTATTATTCCCTCAATACACACCTGCTGTGAAAACACTTACAGCTCATGTATGGAAGTGCCAAGAAAACAAATGTAAAGAAAAAGGGACAGAAAGCATGAGAGTATCTAAAAAATATGAGCATATTAGCATAATTAAAGACTGAATTATATCACATTTAAACATCTTTTTATACATTTAAGTTTAAGTTAGACTTAGTTGTCAAAATGCTGACATCGTCACACGGGTGGGAAAAATCATCAAGTAGATGCATCGTAATTAAAGCTCTCGCTGCCGGCGTATTTACCGTCTACTCGTCTGCCAGACCAGCTTCTCTTATAAACAGTGGTCGCATTTTGCAGAGGGAGTGGGGAGTCTAACGAGGTAACAAAGTTATTTACCAAACGAGATGAATGTGATGTTAATAAGCATGAGCCAATCTGTTGTTTAGTTAAACCGCCTTTAATGAACAAATCCAGACAAGAGCCAAGTTCGCTGGCAAAAACATGTCTTTAATCTACATGCTGACAAAGCATCTCTGTGTGCGCTGTGAAAGTGTTATGAAATATGAATTATCAAGGTTAATTAACTTCATTGGTAACTGTTGTTGTCATTATATGGTCGGACCAAACATTAACTAGGCCTGTGGCCACCATTCACACCCAGACATGAGCCTGATAGTGGACTCTAATCACCGAGGGTTTTTACTTTTAATCTACAGCTGTTTGAACAGACTGACTTTTTCTGTGCACTCACATGTTTTTACATGATTTAGACACCCAGTCAGTGCATCCGTCTGCAGGACAGCTGAGATGTGTGTTTTTAGTGCACTAAAAACGACAAGCAACGACGAGCGCCATGATCAAGACAGAGCAGGAATAAATGAGACATTATTGCTATCATTGCAGGAAGAAATATACAAACATTTTCTTTTATTTTTGTTCGGACCCACAATTTTTTCTTTTTTTTTTTCATTATTAACCACTGATTTCTTGGATTAAAAACTATATTTTCTTATCTTTTCCCTCATCTCTTGGGTAAAAGAACATTTTATGAGTGATCAAGAGTATAAAAGTTCCAGTTCCAAATATAAAAATGATACATACTTTTGTTTTCAGAGTCCACAAATTACGTGTCCAAGTTTAAATTTTAGAAAAATTAAAATGCTTGAATGTCATACAATCAAATTTATATTAAACATTCTAAATTATTGTTTGTATTGTGTGTTGTTTGTATATACTGTATGTGTTTTTCCTGTAGTGATTGTAATGATGCTCTAGTAAATCACTTAGTTTATATAACAGTAAGCTCTTTTTACACCTCTTCTTCTTGGTCATGTGCCAAACTACTTGCACATGCAACAGCTCCTGCCCTTATAAAGCCCGCAGTGTGCACACAGCTACGTGAATAAACAATAGTGATCAATGGGATTCATCATTCGGCACACCTGGGGCCTGTTCCATGAAGCAAGCATACCCAAAAGCCGCTTATTTCAGTTAGTCTTATGACTCATTTTTACAGCATTCAGTTCCATAAATCAAATTCAACACAGTTCAAGCTCACAATGGCAACTTATGCTGGGAACTATGCTGCATTTGCTTGGTGGAACCGAATCGACTGAAAATAGGTCAGACTAACTGAAATAAGCCTGGCTTATTTGATAAACTCGCTCTATGGAACGGGCTCCTGAAGAATGTTTGGTTGCATCTGGAGTTGATTTCTCTTATTTTTTCTCTTTAACAGAAAAGTAAGAAGAAATTTGTTGCTGCATGAGGCACTGCAAAGCCTTATGGGTAAGTGCTAGACATGAGGCGAAAGCTGTGGTTCTTTCGGGTGACCTAAAGCAGGAATAAAGAGGAACAAGATCTGAGTCACACTACCAATCCTAATCACATTGAGTGTAAAGTGCATGCCTAACCTGAACAACTTATTCAGGTCTATTACCATAAAAGCAAATCTGCAGTTTCAGTCTGCAAATTACCTACCTAAATTTCTCTCTTTACCGAAACTTTGGTTAATGACAGGCTATAAAATTTCCTCCTCTGCCACTGAATAGTCTGCAGGGAATGCAGCCTGAACTTGATTGCTGGCTTCAAACCCGAGCTGTACCTTCTCAGAAATGGAGCAGGACTGATCTCACTCTCAAGAAATGCCTCGCCGAGACAAAAGCCAGCATTCAGAACCATTTTTTCTGCACCTTGATTTGCCATGGATCATGGGGCTGAGCAGCAGACATCAGGACGTCCATTGTAAGAATGGCTGATGCTGTTGTGCCTCATGCCTCGGCTTCGTTTTTGGTTTCAGGAGCAAAAAGGGTAAAGATCTGAACCCGATCACCCCTGAGTCGAGGCGGCCCATGTTGCACTCAGTCTGCTGTAATGACACTGACACACATTTGTCTGCTCGGAGCAGGCGGAGCATCTGCCAGATCTGGAGGGATGACTCAGTGCCTCAAAAGTAGGAAAAGCGTGCTTTCTGTACACGATTGGCTGCTGGAAAACACAGACTGCAAATTTGGAAATAGGATAGTTTACAAAAGCGGGCCTTAGCCTACTTAGAGCTTTCCAGACAGCGAGGTAGAAAATAGCTTGGAGAACTCTCACAAAAAAAAACATATGTTGCACATAAATGCACAAGAACAAAGCTGATGAAGGGGTTACAACAAAAGAAGTCCTATTTAACAAATTATCTCACAGAGTAGCGTTCTGCAATCAATTCAAACAAGGTTTCCTGTTACTTGTTACTAGAGAAAAAACACTAACTCCACAGAAAATGTGGTGAAAGCGGCTCTCCAGTTGCATCATGCAGCGCGAAACAAAATTAGAAAGCAACATGAATGCACACACAAATAAATCAAGGACAGATACAATCTGAGGCTTTTCTTTATCAATAAATACTAAATTCGCTGTGGAGCTTCTGAGATATGCAGAGGCAATAGCGTGACAAAGACGTAATGTATTCAGCTCTGCTCTGCAGTGTTTGAAACATGTGGATACACAGCGGTGAATTGGATGCAGAAGTTTCTATAGATGTTTAACATGTTTGTTGTTTTGCTTTGACTCTGGGGGAGGGAGGGTCCGTGAAAGCTACCATCCTCCAGGAGGAAACAAGCCACAACACTGGCATCAAAAGGTTTTTTTAAAAGCTGGGACGGGTTTGGCTGAACTTTCTGGCCAGACTACTGTCCTGTGAAGAAACCTTTCTGTTGTCCAATAGTTAAAGGAGGAAGTCACGCTGTTTCTTCTATCTTACTGTCACACACACAATGTCTTTAACTGTAAAAGTACTGCTCAGACATTACTTCTGTCCAGGAAAAAAGTCCCTAAATTCCCAGTCTGAGCCGTTGTTTATATTACATCAATTTGGCAGACAATTCTGTACAAAGCAATATTTTTTTCTCCACACCTACACACATCATTAAAGGTTCAGTGTTTGCTTTTCAGGCGCTTCAATATGTGGACAATAGGCGGGGATCAAACCTCCAACACTGCAGTTAACAGCCTGCCAGCTATGCACACACATTTAAGTTTTATTTATGGATGTATAATAAGACCTGGATATGGCCAAGTCACTCAGCCTTGCATTCAATTTTTCCCAGTGAACTGCAAACAAGGTCAATTATGACTTTTTCTATTATTGATTTTTGATCCAGACCGGTTTTATATTTGTAAAACTTTGCTCAAACCAAGAAAAGCTACTTAAAAATGGCCTCATCACAATGTAAAGCTGAACTAATGGGCGTGTCCAATAGTAAAAATACAAATTCAGCGGGTCGCATGCCTCAAAAGTAGGCAACAACCAGGCAACAATTCTCATTGACAGAACAGGCGCCATGTTGGGTCCAGTATCCAGTTCTAAATGCTAAATCCATCATTTAGTCCGTGCGCTGTCATAAATGGAGACATATTGTCCTGTATGGGTGTTAGTCAAAGATAAAAACTGAAGTATTTCACTGGTGTTTGTGAAGACTCCTCTTTGAAACTTAAACAAAGGGCGAAGAACAAAGGGCAACTTTGTTGCTGCACACCGGGAGTGTTTTGGCGTTCGGCCAGTCTTCTTATCAGCGTGTCTGCCTGCGTGTGTGTTTCTCACAAGCCCTTAAGATTACTGTGCAAAAAAATATTTGCACTGGTGAAGCATATTATCCCCTTCTTATTAAGGCTGCCATTGTTTGCTAAAACAAATGCTTAGTCACATTATAAAGCGTATAACGTATAATCCACTTACTCAGTGTTAAGTACACATTACCTCTGCACTCTCTGGGGGACTTTAATGAGCCCTGTGCACGATAATTAAGTCATATTTTCACAGCAACTTGTAGGAGTGCTGCACTGTAAAAAAAA
>CAFUXE010000247.1:244467-263204 GCA_903364295.1 Serranus cabrilla
TTACAGTAAAACTCTAAATTGAATGCACATTTGCACAAAAAATTATGACAATTAATTGTTATAATTATAACTTTTTAAATACAAATATTACAAATACAAGTATATTGTCCATATTTGTAAAGAAATTAAATGTTAACTAACTGTTATTCTACCGTTTCTTTCCTATATTTCTTTACAGTGCATTGTCACATGATCTGATCAGCAGATCCTGCTCAGTTAGTACACCTGTCCTGCTGGTGAGTCATGACTGCATCACAAAGAGCTGATGAGAGGTCCAGCCTGTGTTTGTACACACACCATGTAAATCCAGTCCAGATCAGGATGATTAGAAAAACATATTCTCATGCCGAACCAGAAACATTTGCAAATGCACTTTCCTTTTGATGTGAATTCAGAGCTTCAGTGACGAAAGAAGAAACTGAGCTCATGCAGCTGCAGGGGGCATCACACACACACACGCACACACACACACACACACACACACACACAGATCCACTCTGTGTTTGTATCTGGCAGTGTAATGTGGTTAAAATCCTGCTGTTCACACCATCCCGTACAAAACCACAGAGATACTCTTTCACTGGGTCGGTGTGGTGTTATGACCGTTTACATTTCTGTGGGAAAACAGACGTAGCTACATTATTTATCCCATCTGTCTCGTGAGCTCGGCCCCAGAGCTGCCAGAGCTGCTCGCTAACCAGGGAATTAAAAACTGGGGGCCCGGCAAAGAAGGGGCCGGTTTTATATTTCTGTCATTGGTGGAAGAGGAAATTTACTCAGATTTTTTTTACTGAAGTACATGCAGCAATACTACGGAGTAGATATACTTATTTACAAGTAAAAGTCCTTGTAACAAAACTTAACCACTGCTGGGGAGGTTTATATATAGCCTAATATAATAATAATAATAAAAAAAATGTAGAATCGCACTTCAGTTAAATTCTCAAGTAAAAGTACTGCATTCCTAAATACTTTGTCACTCCTCATGGTGCAAGGAAAACATTTTTTTCACCATGACTAGACAGATACTGACATCAGAGGTGAGGAAGCTTTTATTAAAAACAAATTCATACCGCCACCTGCTGGTGAGAAGACAGACACACACCACAGTATACACACTGCTGCAGGAGTCCCGCCTCCACAAGGAAGGGAGAACAGATAAAGGAGGCGTTAAAGACAATTACAAGGATGATAATAATAGTAATTCCTTTTATCACAAAACTCAAATGATTAAGTCAATTTACACACGTGGCCAAAGAATATATTTCATAGAATATGGAGAAATGCCATAATGTGATTGGTCTTGAAATTTTGTACAGTCTTTTCTTTCTTAAGGCAAGCACTTTGAAATCTTTACATCACATGAAAGTCACACTTTTATAAATAGTCAGAAACAGGATTTGAGGGAAAACGGCTAACATTGTGTTTATTACATTTGTATATTTTAAAATTTTCTTATACCAAGAACTTGACTGTTTCTTATAATATTATATTAAGAATTTGGGCACATATGTTTTCCCTAAACTATAATTGAGTGTAATGCAAAATTCTGTCTTGTATTATTTTTTCCAACTTTTTAATCTCTTTTTTAATTTTATGTTTTAAAATCTCTCCCCCGTAGAGAACATTTCAGTTAAAGTCAAATTCCATGCTTGGGTACACAGACTTGGCCAATAAAGATTATTCTGATTCTAATAAAGTAAATATCATTAACTTTTGACCTATTCATCAGATAAAAGCAGTTTGAATATATAACCATGGGCTCATTCTTTTCTAATTTCTGACTAAAAAACAAAAAACAAAGTTCCTATATCAGTAGGATTTAAATTAAAATGGTCTGTTTGTAACATATAAGTAATTCACGTCTGTCATCTATTAACTTATTTTTATACGCTACGTCTTCATGATTTTTGCCGTTTCAGATATGCTTGATTTGTCATAGCTCGATATAAAATCAGGCAATAAATTGACATCCGTAAACGTGTAATGTATGAGACCAGCCTAAGCAAAGGCCCCCGCTCCCTCTGACGCATAACTGAGGCGCCGGGTAGCGGTGATATCTTGGGTCAGCTCGGAGGGTTTTTGGAGGACAGATAATCATGGCCCTGAGGGTGATCCGGCTGATCATCCCGTCGGGAGCAGCTGCTTTCAACGCGGTGAACGTTTCACAGAAGGTAAAGAAATAAAACACACACACACTGAGTCTTAATTCTCCTGCAAAACGCGTCAAAGTTTACAAGGACAAGCTAACTGTGCTAACTAGCCTGCTAGCCGTTAGCATCACAGTCGGTCACTAACGGGCTGTCAGAGGGTTTGTTTATCATGTTATTATCAGTCTAAAGTCATGAAAACAAGCAATCAGCACATTTAAGCACATGTTAAATTATTTCATATATACGTGCTCGTCATGTCGATATATCACCTTGTCATGACGCTTTTGGTTAAGCTAACCTGTTTCAATGTTGTCAAATTCAGAGTCACAGTCATGCACTCTTCTCCCACAGCCGGGGCTGTGTCCCAACTGGTTTTCTAACTAACTGGTTACCGTACAGCAGCTGATTTCTGCCTCTGATTGCAGATTCGTCATAAATTCCGAAATGCCTTACTAGTGATTTCCAAGTCGCATCTACTGTCTACTGTAGAAAACATCGTTGAATGAATGAATACTAAATCACAGGCACCTATGCAAATATAATTTTTGCAAGATCGATGAGAGCTGGATTCGAACTCACAACAACAAAATTAAACAGCTCAAATACACATCGTGTTCATTTGTTTGCTATGTGTTTAAAAGAGTTAGAGGCCTACATCAGTGTCCAGGTAACATTTAGTTTTTAATTGAAAACAGCTGGTTATTTGGGGCTTTTGGGCTATACCAAGTTTCTCTAGCTGACCCTCTCTCGACCAACCCTACTGTCATATTTATCACCTCATCAGCCCAATATGAAACACATTATGACAAATTAATACATTTAAACAGTGACTCTAACTTACACAGTACTGTCAGCATTACCTTTTTTGCCTAGGGAGTATCTTATGAACAATCATACTCCCATGCTTTTAAAAATGTACAATGAAAAATACGTTTTTGAAAAACAAGTTATTTTCACACTGTCAGTCACAATGCTGTTAGTTTGAAGACGAGTTGGGACACAGCACCAACGTGGCGGTGCTTTCTTTAATTGCTAATTTGTTTGGAAATATGTAGCCCACAGTTAAAACACACACAAAAATGGATCTTGAGGCTTTTGTCCTTGTTTCAAATCTACTTTAATACCTGTGATATTGTGACTTTTTTCCGAATGATTTGCCTGCAGTTACCTTGGGGCTGGGTAGTGTCGAAATAATTGGTTGTTTGGTTTTTGGGACTTTGGGCAAAATGGATTGAAGGGAATCTGTGTGGATTAATCCGGCTCTGTCCAAAGTTTACCTCATGGTATCAATTAAAGGTGTTTTGTTTGTTTTTGTCAAACAGGCAGGTGTTCACACCAGCTCGGTGAGAAGCCTGCGGTATGGCTGGTGGGCCTATGCACTCGGCGAGAGGACGACGCCACGGTTATCGCAGTACAGCAAAATCATCACTGTGGATGGAAACTTGGCCTCAGGGAAGGGGGCGCTGGCCCAGAAACTGGCTGACCACCTGGGTAACTGTCTCCCTGTGGGGATCCTTCAGTGATTCCCTCAGGTTTCTACTCTTGCATGCAAGCAAAAAATATCTCTCTCCATGGATATAACTGCATGAAATGCCAGTATTTTTTCTGAAAACACACTCTGTGTGTGCAGGGATGCTCTACATGCCTGAGTGCGACACTTTCTACCTGGACAAGATGAAGGGGGAGAAGGAGCCGCTTCCTATCGATTACAACGGGATGTGCAGCCTGGAGAAGTTCTACACGGACCCCAAAGCTGCAGATGGAAACAGCTACAGACTGCAGCTGTGGATGTACACCATGAGGCTCATGCAGTACTCTGATGCCATCGAACACCTGCTCACCACAGGTAACACTCGCCTCTGTGTCCTGTCAGTGTATTTACATGGCAAACAGCATAAAAAGCCATGTTTTTGATCAGAATATGTGTGACAGAATTTACACTGTATTAATAATTCACTCCTGTTCCTCCTGATCTCCTCAGGCCAAGGAGTGGTCCTGGAGCGATCTCCCTTCAGCGACATGGTCTTCCTGGAGGCCATGTTTAAACAGGGATACATCAGGAAGGAGTGTGAGTGTTCATTATCACCAACTACAGATGCTCTTTATTTAGCCTTTCTGGAATATTGCATTTCATATCAAGCACGAACATTAAAAGTCATATTTACTTTAGTTCAGAAGGCTCAAGTAAATAGGTGTTGATTAAAATGTCATATATAAGTTATTTTTTAAAAC
Organism: Serranus cabrilla; assembly: GCA_903364295.1. NCBI lineage: Eukaryota > Metazoa > Chordata > Actinopteri > Perciformes > Serranidae > Serranus > Serranus cabrilla. The sequence goes on from CAFUXE010000247.1 coordinate 248,853, forward strand.
ATATTTGGTTTTAGATTGATAAAATGTAGTGATGGGAAGATGAAGCCTTATGAAGCTTTGGTGCTTTATTTCTGTTTGTGCCAAATCTGGTGACCTTCAAGACTGGCTGCGGCACAAAAACACCTTTAATTTGAATGGTTTTAGTCTCATTTATGCAGGAAAAGTTCAACAAGCCTGCATGTTATTCTTATTCAATTTGTAATAGTTTTGATTAGAAGTGCTGCATGAAATTAAGATGGTATTGTGCAACATGTTACAGTAAAATTATATTATATATTATCCAGAAACCCTACATATAGTTGTGGTGACAAAAAAAAACATGTCTACACTGTGAATAAAGAATCTGAAAATGAATAATTACTTCTCCACACTATAGACTAAAGGTTTTTAGATTTATTTAAAACCTAAAAGACAGACTGTGAAGAAAAGGTCTCTCTGAGTAGTAACATGATCATTTGAAGTCAGTAATGCTGGTTAACAGGAGCAAAACTGTAACAACATCTCTTTACGGTGTGAGGCTGTTTCAGCAAAGTGTTCTGGGAATTGTAACACTTTAGCAAACAGTTCATGTGTTTGGGAAGTATTGAGCAAACGACTGGATAAATGAGACACAGAACAGATGTTTTTATACAGTTGTGAAGGCAGGGTGAGTAACTGATAAAGACATTCAAACATATCAAATAAAATGATTGGTGGTTCAAAACCAGCAAAGAGTTGGTGTACCGGCCGGGAACCGTCCCCAGTGGAAAAAGGGTATCTGAGACGTTTCCAGAAACAAACTGCTCCACACATCACACACACACGTGTCTTAACGAAATGTCCCGTGGTTGCAGGTGTGCAGCACTACAACGAGATCAAAGGCATCAGCATCTGCGAGTTCCTGCCTCCTCACCTCTGCATCTTTATCGACAAGCCGGCTGAGGAGGTGCAGAAGAAGCTGAAGCTGAGCGACAAGGTAGGAAGACACAAACCGCAGGATGCTGCCACCTTTGTAACACTAACTCACTCTCATTCATTAAAAAGAAGATGTGCATTGTAACATTCATCTTCTAATTGGAGAATAAACACCTTATAAAATGCTAATTTAGTACGGAGGGTGTGAAGTTGGGTATTTTAATTAGGCTTCATGTTGAATAAGTATCTTTTATTGCAGCCCTCTCTGCAGAACGTGCCGCTGGCGTATCTAAAGAGCATCGAGGAGAGCTACAAGAAGACTTTCCTGCCCCAAATCAGGTGCGTGTTTATGAAAAAGTGATCTCAGCTCACTGAAAAATTACATAATAATACACGATTCTTCTAATCCTTTGTGTTTTTTCTCCTAGTGAAGTATCAGAGCTGCTTGCTTATGATGCAACCCAAGCCCAAGATGTTGAAAGGGTAAGACTCCCGTGTGCACTAGTTCGGTGCATCATTTTTTTAGGTGTAATTTTGATGCCGAGAATGATTTAGTATTTGTGCAGACAGCTTATTTATCCCGTGGCGTCCACAGGTGGCAGAGGACATCGAGTATCTGAAGTTTGAAAAAGGGCCGTGGCTGGAGCAGGACGACGTCACCTACCACCACATGAGGATGCTGTGAGTTCTTGATTAATGTTATACCTTTTTTACATTTAAATGCAAATTACACGGGGGGGAGATCTCCAACAGGTGAAGCGAGATCCACAGCCGCGGCCTCCGTTTGTCATACTCATTATGGATAAATATGCAAAGTACCTGAAACGAATCACACAGAGAACTTAAAATGCAGATTCGCTCTGATTGCCTTTTACATCCTGAACTCCCATCATACATCAGCATACATCACACTGTGCTATGAGCTGGCTTTTTTTTTTTTATTCCTTTGCTGTCATTTCCTTTGTTTTACAGCGTGGAAGACAAACAGAGGGTGGCAACCCTGACCCACATACCCAGGTTCCTGCCAGAGATCACCATCGGGGCGCACGACTTTGATGAGAAATACTACGCCTATAAAGCGGTACGTAGAGGGAGAAATGTTCACTCTCACTCCCCATTCTGTGCAGGTCAACCCTCCGTACATATGGACACATTACTGGGATTAATCTGAGCACATTAGCACGAGTTAGATGCAGGAGTTTCTGCATCACCATCACCGTTTTGATCTTCCAAATAAACATCACATCATTCAGAAAGAGAAAAACTGAAGTGAAGGGCAGTTTTTAACTACGTGAGGTGGTGACATTCACCATAAAGTGCTGGAAAATACACATTTTTGATGAGAATTAGTCAAGAGTGACTAGAGAGAGTCTTATTTTGCTACTTTTCTCTTTTATTAGTATATCCTGACTAGTGTGTTTTTGTGTGTCTGGGCCCTTGTTCATTATATATAAAAATAAAAATCATAATGCTAAACTACAAGCACTGGTAGAGCTTCAATAGTGGAGTTTTGTGCCTTTACAGTTTTGTCGATTTGGTCATTTTGCTCTCATGTTTGTGCAATAATGAAGTAAATAGGCTACATAGTTAAAAGGTTTTGTGTTTTCTGCATTTAAAAAATATATATACAATATGATATGGACCATATTATATAGTCATTTAAGGATCTTTTAGAAGTATGATTTCTTTAAAAAGTTGAAAAAAAAGCACAGTTTGTCATAGAAAAAAACTGTAAAATTAGTTATTGTTATAATTTGAACTTTCTGACAGTCCGTGAATGGATCATAGGTTACGAAGGTTTCTGTCTAAGTTTAAAATTGTGATAATTCTGCCAAAATCTCTTTATTCTACATATCTTATAAACAAAAGTCGAAGAAACTAAACCATTTAAAAAAACCATAACGGTCACGTGACAAATATTCAGTGAAAATCTGTTTACACAGAGCCCAGAGGAGAGGACAGGAGAGGCTGGGAAAAATTTAAATATTTCAACATGAATAGCATGTATATAAATTCAATTTTATTCAAATTTTTAAGAATAATTTATCAGCTAAATGAAATTATAATTTGTCATTCTAACTGTGTTATTCTGCAGAAAAGATATTTGAGTTTCCAGCCATGATTGTGCTGCAGGACTTACAGATTTTATATATTTATTTTATATATTACAGTGTAATACAACGCCACAGTGAGTAAAATGTAAAAAGAGCAAAAACCGCCCTGTAATGGCGAGTTTAATGCCCCTTTAAACACACATTTGTCATAACTGTACTGCTATATGTTAGCACTTATCGGCTGACATTTCCATAAAGAACACTGTATCTGATAAGTTAAATTGGGGCGATGCATTAGCCGCCTTGAGCTCATGTTTTATAGCAGCACCAGTAAATTATAAAAGAGGCTGTTGTGCCTTTATGCTGACGCCACAGTTCAGCGGAGAACATCCCTAATGAGACATTGCTCGCTGTTGGCTGCTAACATTAATTAGCTGTGTTGCAGGAGCTGCACTTTGGTTTTATGTTTTGTCATTAGCGAAGGATAAGTTTGTGACGATCACTTTATTGAAACCTGCAAAATCATATTAAGGAAGCCCACCTTTTGTCCCCGCTGTTCTCTCCCATATTAAATCATCCTCTCTGTGAAGCCTGGGCGCCACTCTGCATGCTGGAACTAATTTCCTTCCGCTGAAATATTGACCGGCTCGTAGTTACAAGAAGGCAAATGCCAAATATGGAATATTCTACAAGGCTTTTTGGTATCCTCTGTCTCGCGGTGAAACATTTGGCTCTGACCTTTTCTGTTCATCGACTGGAGACTTTTTTGTTTCCCCTTTGCTGCAAAAATCAGGCAGCGTAATGCTACAGGAGGCTGCGACCTGACATTTAGTTCTGAGCCCGGATCTCAGCGGAGAGGAATGAGAACGGTGACACGTGTTGGCGTAATCTCCCTCGGCACACTCGAGTTGACAAAGTAAAGTCATGGAAGGACGTTTGTCACACTGATTTATCACAGTGACCATTACAGTTATGAAAGAAAATCCCATTAACAGCCAAATATCCTGCAGGTGTTCCACCCAAACTGTAAATGTTTCAACTGATTAAAAATCGAGGTATTTTCTGCTGATTAAATAAACAACTTTGCTGCATTACTTGTGAATTAAATGTCTGAATATTGAGCGCAGAAAATGTCAAATTACATCTGAAAGCATCTAATCAAGATAAATGACTCGCCCGCAGCTGTTTTAATTGGAACAAATTCATCTGAAACTTAAACGTCTGCATGAAGAAAAACATGATGGAGGTATCTGTGTGTGAATCTGCTGTTTTATGATGAAAAATGTCTGTTTTTGTGCCTGTAGCTGCCTGGGAAGAAGTACGCCCAGGGTTATAACGAAGACGTCGGGGACAAATACATCTGGCTGAAGTGAAGAGTCACTAATTGAACCCGCTCATCCATTATTATCCTCTTCTCTCCTGTTGTACATCCTAAATAATATGTATGTATTAAAGAATAAATTTTGAATCTAAGAAACATCTCGTGTTGTGACTGTACATGACAGAAACATGAAACAAGGTCACATCTCTCTTATCCAGAATTCAAAAACAAAGGAGACGGCTCCAACTGTCAGTTACTGACTCCAGCTGTGTTGAAACACAGACGTATTTCATGTTGTTCTTGTTTCCAACTGCTGTATTATTGAAAAAACGGAGGAAAAATCAGTTTTTGGTTCTGTCAGAAGTTTAGAGCTCCAGAATAATCAATATTAAATAATAAGACATTTAGTTTAGAGAACTGATTCAACAAAGTGCAAAAGAACCTTTTAAAAAGTTGGGAAATGCAAAAACAAAATGCAATAATTTGCAACCCTTTTGTGAACTACATTCATTTCTCTATGTAATTTTCAAACTATACACATTGTGAATTTGATGCATTCTTATTTTATTTAGTGTCCTAACTTTAAATAAGGGCTTTATCATTTTAATTAAAGAAATTAAACTTTTTAAAAGATCTTATCAATTCTTTATGACTTATTTCTTTTTAACATGATTGATTCTGCTGAGACAAATGTTCACATGACATTCACTGAAAATCCGCTTGACAGACTTGAGAGGAGGGGACCGGACAGGCTGTATAAAATTTAAATAGTTCAACATTTTTTCTTTTTCCAGTATTCATGACACTTGTGGGCACTTGGAAAAGAGTTTTGCATTATATAAATACCATTTTATTCCAATTTATCAGCAAAATTAAATTGTGTTTTTTAATTTGTCATTTTAACTGTGTTTTTCTGCAGAAATTACGTTTGAGTCACTTCTAGCCATGACTGCTGATTCCACAGAGCTGCAGGACTTATAGATGTTATATATATATTTGATATATTGCAGTGAAATACAGGGTTAATTCTGTGTCTTATGACTAATTCTAGTGTAACAGTTGAGTCTAGTGCTGTCAATGATGCTTCTTTGTCCTGATTCACTATGTTAGATTATTAATAGTGAACTGGTGAGCCATGTTTGATTGAAAACCTGCGTCACTGAGGCTTTTATTCTGAAGTACTGTGGCCACAGCTTTGAGAGAGCTTATTAGTTCCTGTTTTCTGGAGGAGACTCTTGTTCTAATCAGGAACTGATCAGCAGCACAGATAGCAGGATAAAGCGGGCTCAGCAGCAGAGCAGACCAGAGAGCTGTGGGGGAAATCTCCAATAACCTGCTTCCTGCTGCCAGGCTTCAGCTCCCTCTTCACCACAACAGTCGCCACGACAGCGCCCAGACTGTACAATCTAATCTCCCCGTATTAAATTGCTCACCAGTGGATAGTGAACAGGTTGCTGCACATCCAATACCCTGCATTTCAATGGCCTCGGAGAGCTGGAGACACAGAGAACCTCAGGAGATGCAGGAATAGCAAAATATGAGAAATGTTGTTCTGCACACGCAGGATCACACTCTATCACCAGATGTGAACTGCAGAAGAATTACACAACATCTGCCAACCTGGAAGCTGAATTATGATCCTGCTTGTGTTTGTTGCTTGGATGGCCACAGGATAGTTGATTAGTTTGAAATGAAAAGCTGCTTCCCTTTGCACACGCACAGACAGCTGAAGAAAATAAAGAAGTTCAGAGTTTAGTTTTCCTTGTAAACTAGTTTTAATGTTATGAGTGTTAAATGTGGTCAATATGTTACCATAACGCTGCTAAAAAATACCCCCAAACCATTGTTTCCCAAAGAGTGTGCCATGATGCACTATTAATGCAGAACACATCCATACAAAAATTAGGAATTAATTTCTGATTTATCATATTCGTACTCTGTGCACACTAATTTCACAATGCAGATTTCAACTGTAGGTAAGATAAGATAAGAAAAGATTCAGGTGTTGCAGCAGCACAAGTACAGCCTGGGTGCAGCCAAAATTTAGCCCCGCCCACAACATTTTCCTGCAGGAAGTTCGGTCTGGCATTTCTCCGTTGTGGTGCTGCTATGCTCGGTGCAGATCTCTTCGGACCAATGAAATTGTCAGGGCGGGCTTTACACGATGACGGACAGATGAGCAACAGTGACGTAATCAGCCACGTCACTAAAGACGCTCAGCGCTCATTGTGGTTTCACCTTTGGTTGCACTTATGGAGGACCAGGTGAAGGAGGCGTCACGGCGGTGCAACTCGGCGTGCACGAGGAGTTGGACATTACGATCGGTCGTTGCCAGCTCCTTTTCGGCAGTGTCTCTTAACATACGTCACAGCCTACGCTGCTCTGGTTGGTTCTTGATCTGTCCAATTGAGCGAAGAGGCTTTTTTTTCCATGGTTCGGTTGAAACACGCCCCATAATCACAGCCCAATGGATCAGATTCAGACTCACATTCTGACGGCGTCAGGCTAGCACAAGTCCAGAGTAAAAACAGATCAGAATAATAACATGAAATAGAGATAAAATAAAAATAAATGCAAATACATTGACTATTTCTAGGTATGTCATATAACTCTACTTCAATTATTCTAAACTTTCCCTTTAACAACTTTTCTGAATCCCTTCATCATGTATGTAGCACCAAACAAAACTCCATCAGCTGTAGCTAATTGAAAATTATAACTATTATCTCACAAATGAGTCTTCAACATAAAGAAATAGGGATCTGCTGTTTGTAATAATAGGCCTGGAAATATTCAAAGTGCAGTTATGAACTGAGAGCAACTGCCATTAACTTCCACCTCTTCATTATCCTGTCACAGAAATGACTGGCTCCTGCAGCACTTATCACAGTGAGACTCCAGCGCTGCAGACCTGACATGCTGCATGATGTTGGCACTTTAGTCAAGAGGGTCTGGGTTTCATGTGAGTTTCTGCTTTTCAAGATAGCGAGGCAGAGACGTCCAGAGCGGCCTCCCCCGGGACCGGGAGCCGGTTCAGCTTCGGTAAAACCTTGGATGCTGATGAAAGTTCTGCCTCCCTGAAATGATGTTATTCTCTCAGCAACACTTCAGACCCAAAAAGTGCCCCAAAGGAGCCCGAGGGAAGCTCCGTCTGAGGGTTCCTGGACGGATCCAAACACTTTGTGTTGGATGGGAAGTTGCTTAGAGCAGCAGAGAAATTCTGTCTATATTTCAGGTCTGGGAGACAGTTACATCCTTTATAACAAGCTCAAACTGCCCTAGGAAGTGAAGAGGTGAGGGATGATAGATAAGGAAAAGACACCTGAAGGCAAAAGTAAAAAAAAAAAAAGAGAAATAAATGTGTTTGTTACAAAGTTTTCCATTCAGTTTTTCTGTCGGTTCATGTAAACTTCTCCTTTTTTAAAGTGCTGCATGTATCTAGAGATCTAAATTGCTGTACATTGCATGCACACTGACTGTCTGCACCAACAAAAAAAGTTGTCAAGTGCAGACAAAACAAAAGGAGTGCATCACAGGTCAGTCAAAGTGCAACAAAGAAAGAAATCAAGTGTGGACAGTCAGCAGACGGTGGAGGCCAGGGGCCTGCCAGGAGCTGAAAAGAGGTTGTCTGCTTGCACTCCGGGTGCCAGAGCACCAGGGCTACTCAGACAAAGGCAGTGTGAATAATTGACAGCACAGCAGCCTGGTGCAGTCACAGTGAACTAATGGAGGATGAAAAACATGAAGTCTGGAGAAGGGAAGTTGGTGCACTATCCTGTCTGGTATAATGTGACACAGAGGTCTTATCAGCCAGGGAGAAAGGTCACATTTCAGCAGAGGGGGACAGATCCGGAAGCAGAAACAAGTGATTGCTGGAGTGAAGAGAAAATAAATGCAGCTCCAATGATGTCACACGTTTGTCAGGAGGTATTTAAGGACTACAGGGTTTTTTTTGTCATTGTTCAACCCTGTCAGGTGGCAAACCCCTCACCTGCAGGTCTGTACTGCACTATAGAAAACTGCCCGGGTTAAAATAAAAACACAAAGACATCTTTCGATAATCGTTGGCAGAACCTCGACTCAAGGTTTAAAGGTTTAAAGCTTTGAGATTGAGAGTAATTGAGATTTTTCCACCCAGTGCATGTTGAGAATGATCAGGAGCCAAAAAATGTGTCTTTTAGTTCATCTGAACATTTTAAAGTGAACAAAATGTCACAAATTCTACCCTTTTACTGTGTTTTATCAATTCATTGAAGAAGACTTAACACAATGTGCCACTGCACCCTGCTTTATCATCTGTTTTACTCTACATTAGGCCATAATAATAATAATAATAATAAAAGCTAGAAAAGCACTTGGAGAGCGCAGACCTCAGCCAAGGCAATAGGGTCAGTTACCAAACTGCAAACGTGAAGGATTATATTGAAAGCATGTATTTTGGGAGAACACTGGCATTGAAATATTTCATCCACTAGATGGCGGCAGTTAGTGAAGGCAATATGGTCACTGACGCAATAATATAAATTCACAATATAAATTCCAGATGGTGTTCTGGATCACCGATCACCACCAAAATCTAACCACCTGTTCCTTGTCCCAATACAAACGTTGTCTGAAAATTTCAATCTGTGCAGAACTTATTTTAACTTATTTTTGTTTTCGCTGGCAAAAACATGACCTCCTTGGTCAGTTAAAACAGTTAAAACAAGTGATTGGTACCATAAATGTATATGGGGAATGTTTACAAAGGTAATAAATCAAGTGAGAAAGCTGATTTCCAAAGGATATTTACATGTATACAATCAAACTTCTTTCTGCAGGCGGTCAGAAAGAATGCAGGTTTGAGGCGCTTCACTTTTCAGACCTGATGCTTTGGATCAACTCAACAGCGAGCAATTAATAATCAGCTGATTATTCAAAAGAAATATGATTTAGGAAATAGATTATAATTCTATCAATATTTACAAACGTTTCTAGACAGAAGCCCAACTCAACAGGTTAGATTTAAATAAATTCAGCTCCAGAGAACTGAGAAAAATACAATCCAGCAGAACAAACTTTAACTACTTTTCCAACTTCTGCAGGATTAACGGTCGAGAAAAACAATCCTACACCTAAAGATGCAAAATATTCACTATCAGTATCATTATATGGACATAGCTAATGATGCTGTGTGCCTGCTGGACTTGGAACTAACCCATTTATAAGGTGATTTAGCTTGTTTCCTGTCACTATAAGGTCAATCAAATTAAGTCAAGTCAATTTATCTATACAGCACATTTAAAAACAATACGAGTTGATTCAAACGGACATTTCCATCCTACTCAAAGGTATTTAAAGACATAGATACATAATGTAATACAAAACAACAGTAATAAGAGAAGAAGGGGGGAGTAAAAAGTAGAACAACTAACAGGATAAAAAAATCCAATCAACTCTGCTTTTATTTTAATTACATGTATTGTATTAAAAAATGTATCTTTAAAACATATTTTTCCATTAACTGAGCCATCCACTTGCTGCTTGTTATTCATTGAGGTTTATAATAACAAAATGCTGATTCTGCTCTTATTGAGATTATTTTAAACACTACACAATACCTTTCCTGTCAGTATCCATTTATTATTACATTTACCAAAGTTAAAAAAAATATACCAGCTATCCTGTTGTTCCCCTGCTTGGCAGAGATATGCGGTTAAATATAAGTGAAGACGAGAAACTGGAGATTTAGGGGCAGAAATCCTGTCATTAATCGGTGGCCTGAGTCTGCACAGAGAGACTGAATGGGTTTCCAGGTTTTTGGAGGCAAACGTTGGCAACAGAAGCTTTGCCATGTGTTAAGGATTTGGGAATTTGACATCCCCGCGGAGCACTTCACTAAAAGCCGACTTTAAACTTTCATCTAAAACTCACAGCTTCCAGGATTAAAACTAATTTAACGCTATACAGCAGACTGATATTGAACGTGTTGCACCAGAAAGCAAATTTCGCTTCCATGGAAATGCCTTGGGAGACCTTGCAATGACTCGGTGATGAAGCCGAGGGAAGATTATTGGTGCCGGGGTTCATTTCTCAGCTGCAGCGAGCTGTGGCTGCTGCTCGGTGCCATGGGAGCCCCTGAGCCCCAAACACAAAGCCACAGCAGGAGGGAAAAGGAAGGTTAAGCTACTGTAATCAACAAAGCTAATTACCATTCATTAAGCACCCCAACATAACTGCTTACTACAGTAAAACAACCTTCATGTCCTTTTTTCGGGTGGCTGTTTGTTTGTGAAAGGCTAAAAATAAAGCTGGACTGATGAGGAACCGTCAGGCTTTAATGTGCATGCAGCAGATGGCAGTGTTGCTATCTGGATGTGTGCAGTGTGAGGAGAAGGATCTGACAGTGTGTGTGCAGCTCTGGCACATGTGCCTCTGACTAACACCACCGAAAAGTGACATACACGCTCCCAGTTATTGTGAGACACCTTCCTCTCCTCACTTTGGCTGCGGTTTGCAAGATAGAAGCGAAGTTATCACAGCCACAGGCTTAAAAAAAACCTCCCCCACTGCAAAATCCCATTGTTAGATTTTCTTTTATATTATCCTCAGAATGGATGGGTTTAGAAAAGAATAACAGGATTATTAACAATACTTTAGGTGTTACATATGTCCGTGAGTCATCTCATTTTCAAGGGTTTCATAGTTCGAGAGCTGCAGCAGCTTCAATGCTTTGTTGATCTAATTAGTAACAAAATGCTGCACCATAGCTGCTGACTTCAGCCAAATTAAACCAAGTGAATTCACTTTAAACTGCTGGATGTTGCATCTGGTTTAGTTTGGGCTCCATCCTGCTGTTAGAACTGAATATTTAGCTTGATTATTGGTTGTTTCTTGCTGCAAATAAATCTCACAAAAAAAACCCCAACAATGTTTGTTCATCGACACTTATCCGTTAGCCCATTCTTTCCTCTACTAAAATATATATATATATATATGTTTTTTAAAAGGTTAATAAAGATATGTTATATAGAATATTTATAGAAGATGTTCTGGATGAATACGCATTTCTGAATAGCTGCAGGGTGTCCATTAATTTTTAACCGTGGACACCTAAGCTGCTAAGCAGTTCCGGTTTTCTGTTCAGCGTTAATGTGCTGTAGATCAGTGCATCGACCTCTGTTACACAAAGCTGCAACCTCTGAGAGTTCCCGTTCTGTTGCTGCTTTCATTGGAAAACTCTTGTCCTGACTTGGAGGATGGATCAATTATTTGTACACAAATATTGACAAAGTTCATGCATGCATGCCGGCTGCAAAAAGAAGAAAACTAGCAAGGAAAAAAGACTGCTTTTTCACAGAGCTTTTCTTTATTTTACTGTTGAGATGCTTTAAATGTATAGAATAAGAATGTAATGTATATGTAGAAAAATTAATTATAGCATTTCGATGAGTTGTCGGAGCATGAGTTGCCGAGTTGACGTCATATTGCATAAAAACATGCTGGATGAAAGCCAACATTTGAGGTCAATTGTAACAAACGATTAATTATACACCTATTGCATATATTCCCTTTGGAAAATGGAAATATCTGACGAGTAAATGAATGCAGCATTCATATCATATAACATTAATTTCAATTTATTATTCAACTTGCATACTTCAGGCTGCAAACAACAGCAAAGCACATCATTTATTTGTGAAAATCTTAACTAAATAATAATTAAGGATGGTGTCACATGTTACTGTTTGTCAACCGTAAAGGAATATTACTGAATCTTCCTTTCACAGTGTTAGCTTCCTGGCGGCTGAACCAAAGGATTCGGATTCTGCAATCTGAGGGAACTAGAAATATCTGCCTTTGTCAAGTCGTATCTGAGGTTTGTCATGTTTACAGTCAACTCTATGGGAGGGTAACGGTTGTTTCAGGCATTAGCCACACTCTCAGGAGTTATGTCTTGTGAAAAGCTTCGTATAGATGAAGTATAAAATTATTATTCCTCTTATCCAAACTAGGGTCTTTGGAGCCGATCCCAGCTGACAGTGGGTGAAAGTCGGTTTACACCCTGCAGGTCGTCACACTATCACAGGGCTGACACAAACAGACATTCACATTCACACCTATGGGGAGTTTTAGCAGACCAATTAACCTAAGCTGCAAGTCTTTGGGATGTGGGAAGAAGCCGGAGGACCTGGAGAGAACGTGCAAACTCCACACGGAGGAGCTGCGAGCCGGAGTCCAACCTTGGATTCTTCTTTGGCAAGTGACCATGGTATAAGCAGGATAATGCCCGGAGAGTCGTCCATTATCATAAATTAAAGGACAGAGGGGAGGCTGAAGGGTCCGCGGAGCAAGGCTTAACATTAAGTCTTTAAGATTTGGGACAAATTCAAGGAAAACTGGAGAAACATGGAAAACAGATGCTTCAGTGCACCATTGATTAAGAATGACATAAATAAAATGTTACTGCATTAACAGTCACCAGATCTCACAGCAGTTCAATACCTATGAAGATTTTTAGATGTAAAACGACGTAAGACAAAGCTCTCCATCACCGTCTGCATCAGACCGCATGATTTAATATAAACTGTATTTATATCCTCAGATCCATTTAGTGACGTCTGTGATTGTCCCTGATGTTATTATGTCCTTTCATTACGTCCGGCTATGTTTGCTTTTCTTTCCATCTGCTGCTCTCGGGTTTCTCTTTATCTCCACAAGATTACCTGATTAAATAAAGGTTTTATATATATAAATAAGAGGGATACCTGTGCAGGAATGGTGTTAATGCCTCCAGTGATGCATTCATAGACTTGGCATGAAACCGTGGAGATGTTCTGCAGGCTCGTGGTGGCCTGAGTCAATAGTGAGACACTTCACGCTGTGTTTTTCTTTAATTTGCCACCAATTTGCATATATATGCAAATGCAGAGAAAGAAAAAGAAAGTGAGATCAAACACTGAAGAGTATTTGTTGGTGACTATTTTGAGCTGTATAATAAAAAAGAAAACATCTTTGCTGCACCGGCGAGCGCCCGGATGGTTCAGTTCACGGTTATGAAAGAAGATGTCAGCCGGTGTAGCAGAGTCTCTTCCTGATGTGTTGTTGTTGGTCCATAATGGGGGTCAAAGACACAGAGCTACGACTCTATCCGGCTTTAGATACACACACAGTGTTTGTAGCTGCATAGTCTTTACTTTAAATTCTGACTGCTCGCAGGCTTGTGCCTTTGGCTTTTTAACATAAAGACTGAAGTTTGGTTACAGTTGGCGGATTAAAAAAAAAGAGTTGACATTGTAGTTTTCCAGAAGATGTGCTGATATAAAAGGTTTCAGGCACTATTTCTCTTTAGGACCAGACTGTTGATGTTGATCGGGTAGGGAAGTCTTATTAGCAGATAGGGTTAATGAGTGTAGCTGTGACTATATAATCATTTAACTGAAGGGAGAGGAGCATTTTAAGTTTCAGGTCATAAAAGTCAATGTTTTACATTGTAAATCTTCTGTGAGCTGAATAGAGTTAGATAAGGGTGCAGAGCTATTCCAGGACCAACACACATCTGCATACACACCATAAATTCTGTAATGAAAGTTTAACATTAGGTGACCAGCTCTGGTTGGCTGCTGGGTCCCAAATTGCCCAATTGCAAAGTCCAACCTATTGTCGGGGGTTTGTCCAAAACCCAGAAGAAAAACTGTGGAAAGAGAAAATTGTTCTTCACTCTGTTTTGTGCTCTGGCATGGTCATTGCAGAGTCCAGCTGCTCATTACATCTGGTTATTATTCTTTCAATAAATGGTCAACTTTACTCAGTTGTTTTGAGTTTTTGTAAAACCAAGTATAGAGTAAAGATCCGGGTAGAGCAGGGAAGCTTTAAGGGCCTCATCTCGAACAATGTGGTTTGATGAGTGTTACAGTCCAGAGAGAGGATAATAAGCTTTAAAGTTAAAACTAACTCCTGTACACAAATACAACTCTGACTTCAAAGACGCTGTGTCTTAGAAATGTGGATGGATGGATGGATGGATGGACGTTTTAACCACCATGGTAGGGAATATAAGAAAAGCAGCAGTCCAGAAACATCAAGAGTTGGTTGGTTGGATGG
>CAFUXE010000247.1:263368-281213 GCA_903364295.1 Serranus cabrilla
CGCTGTGACATCCACCATTATCTATGCAGAGTGTAGCTCCCAGGCTCCTGCTGCCCAGAATAACCCCTCCACCTTAACATCTCTACTGTGGCTCTATTTCTGACACGTGCTGAGGACTCCAGCTCCGGCTCCAAGGCTTCCCACTTCACCTCGCCGTCACAAAAAGTGCAGCTCATTTTAAAATGTTCACACATGCAGCTGGCGTGTGAATGTACCGACATCTGTTTGGATTGCTAACAGTAAAAAAAATAACTAACAAAAGAAAATGTGTTTGCGGGATGATGTGATGTGACATGGTGGCAGAGTTTTCTGTCACATCCCCTGACAGGTCATATAATAGGGTTATTGATAATCTGTCACCTCTGGTGCTTTATGTGTTGCTGTGGTTCAAGTGTGATATTTGAGTGAAGGCGCCTCCGGTACTTGTGGATGTTTCCACCGGCATTACACTGCACACTTTATGGATGCCGTGCTCCATTGATCTGACCTGTTATTTTCATCCTGTCTGAATCCCCAAAAGTGTTACCGATATTTTTCCTCAGAATATATGTGCCTGAAGAGCTGTGTGGGCTCAGTGCTGATATCTAAAAACAAGGCCGGCAGATATGGATTGATTGTGGAAGTTAAGCGGAACAATCACAACCAACAGCCGTTCGTGTCTTCGCTGTTTGATTAAACAGAGACACTGTTTTCGGTTTTCTACATTCTGGATTTTATTATCTCCATTTCACAACTTATAAGATGCCTATTTTCCCCAAAATCGATGTGGTCTCCTGAGGGCATCTGCTGCCTGTTTCTGA
The DNA here is from genome assembly GCA_903364295.1 of Serranus cabrilla. Classification (NCBI taxonomy): domain Eukaryota; kingdom Metazoa; phylum Chordata; class Actinopteri; order Perciformes; family Serranidae; genus Serranus; species Serranus cabrilla. The sequence goes on from CAFUXE010000247.1 coordinate 264,169, forward strand.
GCTAAATCCAACACCTTGTGAAACAGATGCAAAATATATATATATTAGTTATGTAAGATTTGAGAATATTTTGCTTCCACAACGTCCTGTTTTAGATTGGAAAACATTCAAAATCTCCTTTTTTGGTGAATTAAGGAATATTAATATCTTTAAAATTCAAATATATTATAAAAAACATACTAGATATTAAAATTCAAAAGATTTTGCAAGACATTACAGGTGAAAAGGGTAAATTAACTAATATATAAGTGAAGTAAAGCTTGATGTTAGACATATTTTCATTATTTCTTGCATTGTGCGTACATATATTTATACACATATATTTATTCTAGTTGTTACTTTCACATAAATCAAACATTACGACAGTAACGTGCAGTGACTAGACACATGAGAGAACCATCATCTGTCTGGAGAATACCGATGCAAACGGAAATTAAAGCATTATTCAGGAAAGAAACACACTAATGTACAGTGAGGAGGTGGAAATATAATTCATCAGCAGGACAAATTCACTGTGTGTGTGTGTGTGCCAGAAAAACTGAGTCTTAATCTTAATTAATTATATGCCAATATTCAATCAATTTGATGCTTTGAGGGCACAATAATTGTATTGTCAATGATTATGTGAGAAAACACCCGATTTAATGTGACTTCTGGTATAAACAACAAACCTGTTTCCAGTCTCCAATCTGAATACAGAGTTGACACATCTGGCTCAAAATAACTAGAAAATTACGCACAAAGGATTTAGCCAAATTTGTCAAAATTCCAATTAATTGGGCGATTTTTTGAGATGGATTAGTTTAGTAAAAATTAGTGTGGCTGGGTTCACAAACATTTCGCATTTAAGTTTTTCATTGTTCTTTTCTGGCTGATAATTATGTTTTTGAACCAACCTTGCAACACAGTAATTAGTATCTTAGATTAGCTTCTTTTCAGCCACACCGGAGAATGTTGGCAGCAAAAGCAGATGTAGCAAGATAACAAGAATGTCTTTATAAATATCCTACATATTCCTGAGTTTGGGTACTTTTTAAAGGCCTAAATATATGAAGTTATTGTCTGTTGGTGGTACCCAAGCAGCTGCAGCAGGAGACAAAGCTTCAGACACACCAACATCAGATTAAAACCATCCAAAACACAAGATTCGCTCTCAGTGGTTTCTGTGACGAGACAAACACTATATTTTCAACACTACTGTTTAAATATCTATTGCAAATATCAATGAGCAGCGGTCTCCTGGGTCAAAGTCCTGCGGTCGTTTGACTTGTCCAATCCAAGTGGACTTTGTCATTCCTTATACTGTGTTTCTTCGCTTCCACCGTTGCTTTTAAAGTCTGTAACGTCAGGCCAATTTCCACAATGGCGTCCGACATAATACAGCCTCTAGAGGGCGCCACTAACCACAAAAGTATGTCTTTAGCTGCTGTACAAACAATGCATTGGGTCATTTTTGTGGGGAAAGAAATTTAGCCCAAAACCAAGAAGCATCACCTCACTTTCCTGGATATATCTGTCACAATTCTTGACTCTAAACTGTAACTGGGGACATTTGGTGGCAGATAAGGAAAAATATAAAGTGCATTGTAAGAGGAAGGGGCGAAATGTAGCCAGACCTTTGTGGAAGACAACACCCTGTGTGCTATTTTCACCCTGTAACAGAGAGTCTTCACCTCCTGAGCTGCTTCATGGAGAGCAGTGTGACAGGTTCTGGACACACTTTCAAGTAGAAAAGTCGACAATATGTCAGCTGCTATTCTCAGAGAAGAAGTGGAGACTTCCTCTTCTTTGTTCCAGTTTATTTCCTTGTAATTTTCCACAAGTGTTAGCAGTTGAAGAAAAGAAATTTCATTGCATTTAGTTGCACAGTTTATATCTGACAAACAGTTCTTTGCACGTTCGGCGTGTCTTCGAATCTTCTGCTAATTAATGTGCGTGATACAGGCTTGCGGGATACGTTTGCAATTGCTTCTTGATAAGTCTGCAGAGGACGATAATGTGAATAGAAATTTCCTTCGTTATCTTGTGACTGGTACAAATGGTTGTATAGCAAATGTAATTTCCAAGCCATTTCCTTATCTCTGCCTTGCTTTCCCTCACAAAAGCATTGCTTCTCATACTTGTGGAGCAATAAGATCATGAGATGAATGACAACTATCCTTTTGTTTCATCTTACAATTGTGGCAGTGTGGTTTTTTCCCCCGCAATCCTTTCTCTTGGAGCACTTCAGCAAGGATATTCTCAAGGAGCCGCAAGTGATGGACACGAGTAGGTGCCCTTTGCATCAGCTCAAAGAACAAAGCGCTGAAAAGGAGCAGTGAGTTTCCTGATTGACAAGCTGCAGCCGAGCCCTCGGTGGGGTTGTTAATCTTCCCCTGCGAGTGCAGGAATTATCTTGCCGGACCTACTGCCCTTTCACTAAGAATAAGAAGTCAAGTTTGGGAATTAGACAGCACAAGGACGTGCTTCATCATGTTTAAGCGGCACAAGGGAGGAGTTTCAGGTGAGATCTCATTCCTCTAAATAACAAAGTTGGGGCTGAATTTGCCTTCAGTTTCATTCAATCGAGATTTTAGCCAAACTTGTGCAAACAGTGCAGTCAAGTAAAGGGGAAGGGGAAGAGTCTCCTGGGGGAGATCAGGGGGAGAGTCCTCCAGCAGAAACAACCTCAGGATGTGACGAGTGAACTGGTGGAGTGAGCTGAACACAAACTGGGAAAGATGGGAGACACTACGAGTGCAGAGAATACAAATTTTAACCAATAGATTAAACTTTCATCCGTCGAGAGGGATGAGTAGATCAAAAATACAAATCAGACTCCCACACTGTCTGAACGCTGCAATAAATATACGTCTAGTGAGCTCGACAGTTTTGTAAACTTGAGTTTTCAGAAATGTTTTGTTTAAATATGCTAATGACGCATTGTTTAATAAATGTGCTAATTTGCATACTGAAATCAGAAAAGTGGATAAAACCCAGTTGAAAATCTTTTCTCTCATTTATTGAAATATTAAAGATTTTATGGAGGTTTTTTATCATGCTATAAATCACAAAAAAAGGAACTATTTTCATAATGTTTTGGGGAATAAAATGTTCGAAAAATCAGGTTATGAATGATTTATGATCCAGCATCCTGTAAAATATAGATTGGAAAGAAAATGGACAGTTTGGTGAATGTACTGAATTATGTATTTATATATCTATATATTAGGTAATTGACCTTTTTTCACCTGTAGTGTCTTGCAAAATGTTATGAATTTTGAAATTGTATAATATTTGATATAATTTTGTATTATCTTAACATATTGAAGATGTTTATATTCCTTAATTCATTCAAAGTATCATAAACAACACCAGCAAAACAACACCTAAATGTATGTTTCGGATGTTTTTTCCCCACTACTCTGAAGAAATGTTATGGAAACTATTCCCAAATCTCAAGAGTGCATGACAAATAAGTTCAGTTTTATATTAAGGTAATTGTTTAACATATTTGTTTGATGAGTTCTGCTTTCATGTCTGTAAAAACATCCAGATTTGTCGTCTGTTCTCGTCCCAATTCCCATTTCATATGTTTCCATTTGCTCTTGTGTCCACTCGCTATTGCGTCACGATCACAAGAAAGCAGGAAAAATAATTATTTCATAATCACGAAAAACCAGTTTGGCAGCTTGTTATGTTGATCACAGAGTAATTATTTTCTTATCTCATGCCAACAACCTTGCTGTGAAAACAAAACGGCTTTCTATTTGAGCGTTTTGTGGCAGAAATAGAGTAAACAGCTGCACAGACCTGCACATCTCCCGCTCCGAGCTGGGACTGAGCTGCTCACTGTGCATGAAAATCAGACAGAAATGTGTACATGAATATACTTTAATCAAGCAACCAAACCGAATCTGATGCAGCAAACTCATTTTAAAGTGTCTGTGCTGCAGGAGGACAGTGCTACTGTTTAGTCGGATAAATTATTCTTGATTGAATAAAATCTTGATGCTGACTTTTTTGAGAGCTAAAAAAGCAAAAAAAAACAAAAACAAACAAAAAAACATGATAGAAATTAAAGTTTATACGTTTATCAGGTTAGAATTTTCTGTTCATGTGTTAATTTACATGTCCATATATGGTCATGGTCCTCAGTTAGTGACTGAAAGAACGAGTTTACAGTTCGTTTGTTAATGAGTTTTATAGGTTTTAATAGAAAATCATCAAAAAATAAATTTTCACTTTCCGACAGTCCTGGAATGGATCATAGGTTACCAAAAGTATGCCTTAGAATAAGTAAAAAAAAAAAAAAAAGAAAAAAGAAAAGAAGAAAGCTCAAAGTTGTGATATTTCTTTCAAAATTTTACAAAAATAAACTTTTTGCACAAAGCAGATCCTGTTAAAAACATTAAATTCTGCTCCTCAGAGACTCTGTGAAGCCAGGATTGATTCTGCTGAGACCAACGGTCACGGGACAAATATTCACTGAAAATCTGTTTACACAGAGCTGAGAGGAGAGAACAGGAGAGGCTGGAAACATGCAAAATAGTTCAATATGTATATATATATATATACATGTGGAGAACCATTTCTTTCCCAATATTCCATTTGATTTCAATTCAACAATAATTTATAAGAGAAATGCAACATTTTTCTTTATGATTTCTGTCATTATAACTGAGTTATTCTGCACAAAATACATTTGTGAGCCATGACTGTGCTGATTCTATACAGCTGCAGGACTTTATAGATTTTATTTTATATATTTCATTTATTGTAGTGAATTACAAGGCCACAGTGAATAAAATGTAAAGAGAAATAAGTGTGTGTGTAACAGTCGGGTCTTGCTGTTGATAATGATAATCCGCCTTGGTTTACTATGTTAAATTATTGATAGTTAACATTTAAAGTGTGTATGTTATATTGATGGAACTATTTTATTGTGATGTACCACCTGGAGGACGCCACTCTCCGAGCGCTTGAAGGCTTTTATGGTAACTCTCCTTCACACTCCCTGCAAAGTGCATTCTAAAAATGTGTAAATAAATTAACCCGACCTAAACTAAGCACACATAAATCTGCTTATTTCCGCAGGGTGACAACTTTGGCCTCAGAGATAGTGTGAGGAGCTCAGGGAGTCCTGATGCCCTCCACTCCAGGGGGAGTCGAGCTGCTGCTCCTTCGCTGCAAAAAAGGGGCCAGTTGAGGTGGTTCAGGTGTCTGATTAGGATGCCTCCTGGGCGGCTCCCGTTAGAGGTTTTCAGGGCATGTCCGACTGGTTTGGAGACCCTGGGGTAGACTTAGAAAACGCCGGAGAGATTACATATCTGGGCTGGCCTGGGAACGCCTCGGGGTCCACCAGAAGGAGCTGAAAACGCTGCAGGGAACGGGGGACATCTGGAATCCTCCGCTCAGCCTGCTGCCCTGGGACTCGAACCCCAGATAAGCATGATGGATTTCCATGTAAGTCAGTTTTATGGTTAAGTGGTGATGGTATTTTACTGTGACAAGCTGATACAGATGTGTCATTTAAAGAAATATGCAGATTTAAAGGGACAGCTGGTGGTGATCGGTGATCAGGAACACCATCTGGAATTTATATTGTGAATTTATATTATTGCATCAGTGACCATATTGCCTTCACTAACTGCTGTCATCTAGTGGATGAAATATTTCAAAGCCAGTGTGCTCCCAAAATACATGATTTCAATATAATCCTTCAAGTGTGCTCTTTGGTATTGCGTAACTGCCTTGGCGCAGGTCTGTGCTCTCCAAGTGCTTTTCTAGTTTAAAATGTCTTGTTCTGCGTCTGGTTGTACTAACAGACAGTCGACTGGTCCGGTTGGTAACGTACATTTTGTTTAAGCATTAACAGTTAATTTTAACATACACACATCCTCGTGCCTCCTTAATCCAAATGCGGTCTCCCGCTTTCAAAAAACAAAAAAATGGTGACAGCCATAGCTGCAAACAGGCTGTTCACCAACCAATGGCTGACGTCACAGTGACTACGTCTATTATTTACACACAGTCTGTAGTTCGTCTATGAAACCAAACAAGAGACCAAAGAATACTGAATAAAAATGTTCTGAATAAATCTAATTAACTAACTTAACTTAACTAAAGAACAGAATAAAAAGGCTTTGCACTTGATTGGGAATGACTCAATGCTACCTTACACATGCTTGGACAGATGGTAAAAAAAAATGTGCAAAAAAAAAAAATCTATTTAAGGCGAACCCCCAAGCTGAGCTCACTGCTACTATTTGCATTTAGGCTGTCAGAGATTTCTGCAGGACTTGGACCTCACCAGCTGTCACATGCAAACAGTGGGGCCTTCTCACGCAGACATTTTGACATTTCACAGTGCAGGTGTAAAATAAATAAAATAAAAATTATTAAGATGATGGCTGAATTCCATTAGGCTGCCTCAGTGTTAGCGGGACACTTGAATAAAATGGAGCCTGGTGTGGAAAAAAAAGTTATTTGTGGGATTGTTTGCAAAAAGTACATATTTTTTGTGGAATATTTGAGGGCAAAGGGTTGTAATTTTCTTCAGAATTAATTAATTCTTGTCAGTACAGGTGACCCCATTCACACCACACATTGTTAAATATAAAATATTCATTAGGGCAGGTTTACTGGCTTCGCAGTGATTTGTATGCACCTGTAGCCGGCACAGGTTTGGTTATTTTCTCGTCTGTCCGTGGTAAACAATGCTAGTTGTTACTGCAAAGAGCTGGAGCTGCTGTATTGTTATTCCAGTCACTTCTGTGCTCCTGCTTTTGTCTGAGTTTCTCAATCTCTCACTTCCACTTGAGAGCACGCCGTTGGTTAATTGGAATTTTTTTTTCTTCTCTTTCCTCGCCCAGCAAGAGGAGACATGCCGGCTAGTGACAGGGGCAGGGCACACACACACACACATACACATACACACACACACACAGAGTGCACACCAGACCCATGTGTATTTATCTTAGTAAATGCTTATTATAATTGCTGTCCGCATTGTACTTTAATCACTATCATTACAGTGATGGAGATGATTTGGAGGTTGAGTGTGAGAGAAAAAAGAGGTCAGAGAACCACAACCATCAACACCATTTAAATGTAAATACGATCAGCAGATGTATCCGTCATCTGGAGTGAACGGCGCTACATTTCAGGGGTGCAAATTAACACCAACACGTCAACAAATGTGTCACGTTGGCATGATGTGGTGTGAAAACTTTCTCACGTTTCAGACGTGTCTGATGGACAGCGTGAATTAGAAGATCTACCCCTGCCTCACCCTAATTCCTAATTCTAAACATTTTTCTATGATTAATATGCAGTACAGGCCTACGGATTTGATCAGACAGTCCCCGGTGTCCTACACAGTCACAGACCAAACCTCTCAGGTGTTTTCACCAGACAATCTGGCAGCGAGTGTGTGGAGATGTATACGGCCAGGCTGAGTGGGGGAACGGGAAGCAGGTGAGTAATTAGTTGGGGGAGAGGTGACTGGAGGGCAGGAGTGAGAGGAATGACAGGAGAGGAAAAAATGAAAAAACAGACAACTGAATGAATACTAAGAGCTGGATGAAGCTCAGACAAAATGTATTCCCCACAAAGTTGTTCATTTAAAAAAAAGAATACTGGAAAAAGTATCCAGATCACTCAGTAAAAGTATTAATATCACTACAAGTAAAAGTCTTGCATTCAAACTTAGTACAAAAGTATGAAAATTTACTTAAAGTATAAAAAATAAAAATACTAATTTTGCAGATTGCTTCATATATTCTAAATACATTATCTGAATATTTATATTGATGCATTTATGTAAACCGTGTCTTAATTGTGTAAATATAAGGCTCATTTTACTACTTTACTACATACTGTTATGATAAAGTGATGAGACATTTTTCAAATTAAATCTCATGTTTTTATGTTAAATCTTGACTGAAAAGCAACTAAAGCTGTCGGCTAAATGTAGTAAAAAGTACAATCCTTTGCCCCAAAAAATGGAGAAGTAGAAGTAAAAAGTTACACAAAATTGTACCTAAGTACAGTACTTAGTTACATTTCACAACTTCTTTCTGTTTTATTAATGAATCTCCTGCTGCAGAAGGTGTTTCAGTGATAAAATCCACCTGAAAGCTACAAAATGTATCGCCTTACTCTGCAGATGGATTCTCGCAATATCACAAGATTCTGCAAGAATCACAGGATAAAGAAATCCCAAGTTCAGCGACAGACGCCTTCCCTCGCTGTTCTATAATAATACAAATATATAAATAACGTGGCAGCATCAGGCTCTAAATGACGCTGAGAGTGGAGAAATGTTTTATGCAGCAGACAACTAACAAAGAACTAATCTTATTTTAGCTCCAGTGAACTATGACCCGAGGGCGAGGAACGAGATCACATGCATCCAAGAATATTTGTGCCTCTTTATATAAACTAACATGAACTGTTTCCATAAATGTATTTCTTATGAAGTTTTGCATTAGAAAAGTTGTATGGAAATGACATTTGAAAAAAGAAGCCCTAATCTCCTTTTATTGTTCTAAACAAATATGGAAATATCTTTTTTCCACTTCATTTGCTTTCCTTTTTGTCTGCCATTCCAAAAGTTCTCTTCCATCATTGCATTGTACATTTCTGCAAACCACAGGTACATGAATCGACAGTGTTTTTTCTCCAGCAGGAGTATTTTTGTGTTGCATTGTTGGAAATTATGTCTACAGAAGATAAGATAAGATGATCCTCTATTAGTCCCACAATGGGGGAATTTTTTATTGCTACAGCAGCAAAAAGTCTAGAGCAAAAATAGAGAGAAGCATCAATAAAGTAACAAGAATAACTGTTTTTTTCAAGTCTAATCCTGTTATTTTTTTCTAACCTAAACCAAGTAATTAAAGTGTTTAATCTTAACTAAAAAAGTGATCATCACATGTTTATAATGTGCTGCGGTTTCTACGTGTTTGCAGCATGTTTAAATGAACGGTCCTCATGTGTCACAATGAAAACAGGTTGCAGCTTTTGAGAAACATCCATGTTGGACCTATTTGTGGTTCTGTGATTAGCTCAGGCTGCAAACAGGAGACTTTAGGAGCTGTGATGGAGAACAAGCTGTTGTGTATCATGGATAACCTCGACCACCTTCTCCACCACACACTGACAGACAGCGGCGCTCCAGAAGACACGAGGAACGTTACAGGAAGTCTTTCCTCCCACCAGCAATCACACAGTATAACACTTCACCTCTGTCTGACTCTCATACAACTGCACTTACTGGTTATTTATACTATTGGTTTTCAATATGTACATTTATTTGTTGAACAGTTGTTTTTTGACTAGTTTATTTTCAATATTCTTATATACTTGTCAGTGTGTTTGGTGTTTTTATTCTTTCTGCTGCTGTAACACAGTCATTTCCAAGTTCCCATCCATCCATCCATCTTTCTGAGTGGTTTGCAGGAACATACAAAGCCAGCATTATGTAGTAAGTAAGGCTGATTAATCTTTCTCTGCAGTTCAAATTCAAAAGAACAAAAGCAGGATAGATATTTTAAAGACAGTTTAAACTGTGAACATCAGTTCAGCCACTATGGAGACACAGATGTCAACACTAAAAGATGTGCGGGTGTATTGAAAAGTAGAACATCAGTTGGTTGTTGGCACAGTTTCCTCTGCAGTTTAACCAGCAATGTTTCTGTCCAGCAAACGTCAATAGTCCCCGAACTAAAGTGAGTCAAGTGCAACATTCATGACAGAGGTCGGAGCTATTGTTAGCTCAAGACCACTCGCTGTGGTTCACAGATGCTCCAGAGTTCCTTTTTTTCCATGAATATTTTTTTGCCGTTATTTGATAATACTGCTGGAGGACGGGAAAGAGGGGGGAGAGCGGAGGGGTGACGTGCAACAAAGCAAACCAGAGCCGGGCTGCTGCAACGAGAACTCAGGCTTTAGTATATATGAGACGTACGCTCCACAAGGTGAACAACCCTGCACACACTCTGCAGTTCTTGTGGTTGACAACTCTGCAGATCCCACAGGAACATCAACAGTTGCACCTTTTTGCACGCAAACAAACATGAAAGGTAGCCAGAGGCTTTCACTGTTTAAATGAAGTGACATTTGTGCTAAAATGCCAGGAAACGAAGAAAAGGAGAGCAGAGTTTGGGTGAGGGAGGAGGCAGTTACACAGCTCCAGACAGCCTGCAGACAAGAGTGGGAGATGAAGATGTTGAGCAAAGCTTACTCCACATAAAGTCAGCTGCAGGTATCAAACACCGACTTCAGATCTTTACATCTTACACACTGTGTGATTTCATATGCTGTTGACACCATTTGACCCCGACTGGAACAGAACCGGCTCAGTCAGCTGGTAGCACAAATCATATCAGCTCAATCATCTTAATGAAATAATTGACTGGCACATGTTCACAGATGCCATCCCTCAGGAAAACCACTTCAATCTTGATTAATCCAGAATCTCATCGCCTCTGAACCGGTTCTCATTCCCTCCCATGATGGTACTAAGACCGGGCTGAACGTCTTTAATTATTCTGACTTTTGCAACAGCTTTCATTATAGCTGATTGTAGACAAAGACATGTTGGTAAATGCACAGGGAAAATGGTTCAATTTTACCTCAAATATTGATCCAAAAATATTATAATTGTCCCAGAAAAGGCCTTTTTGACACTGAACATAAATCCTGTTTTGCGGATTGGATCACAATTAGAATTGAGTGTCTTTAAAGGGTTAATCTCAGCCACACGAATCAGATTCACACATTATATGATGCATCTCATCAAGAGCTACAAACAGATATGTTTTGTATTTCTCCATTGTTCACAAAGCCAGTAAACCTTGCCTTTTTCTGATGCACTGGGTTGCAGTTAAAAACATTCAACATAAATTCAAACAAAACCAAAGAAAAATTTGGGTTTGAATAAAAAAAAAAACTACTTCTGTATGCAACTACTGTACGCACTTTCAATAAAGACTTGGAAAAAAACCCTACTGGATGCAATTACATATGTTTCGTAGAGCGTGATATTAAAACGTGACATATTTATGTAAGGAAGTTAATTTACTGGTTAACTTCAAACTTAACCAAACATTAAATTGCCTTTAGGTTTCACACAGGACAGGACAGGATCAGGACCAAACAGCAGTCTTCTGGGTCACAGTCTGGTGTTTGACCCATCAGCGTGGACATTACCGCTCCTTGTACTGTCCACCAGCAGCCCGCTGCTAAAAGGTTTCAGGTAAACCATCTGTGGCTTGTAGAAACAAAGTATGCCAACATTTATATGTGGATTGGACTGAACATCACACATCAGCCAATGTGTTAATGCTGTGGTGATCACAAGCAAAATAAAACCATCACCCAGGCAGAGAGATGGAGATGTGAGGGCCTGATGCAGAGCCAGGTGACAGGGAAGCATGCTGCCAGAGCGAGGCTGAGAGCTGGAAGCACCGGAGAGAAACATGTGGCGGGTGATCTCAGCCTACAAAGGCAGGAGGGGCGCCGTCGTGTGTGAGGCCACGGCGCCCAGATGAGCTTAACACCCTTCATGCTTGCTTTGATCCTCTCCTTGATTTCCTCCTCGCCACTATCAGCCTCCACAGCACAGGTAAGAGTGAATACAAATAGCTGCGGGGCCTGATAACATCCCTGGCTGCATGCTGAGAACATGAGCCAACCAGCCAGTTGATGTCATTACTGACATTTTCAACATATCAGTGTCACAGGAGAGGATTCCCACCTGTTCTCAGACAGCCGGCAATCGTCTCTGTATCAAAAAAGCCTGCAGTGTCTCGTCTACATGACGAGACCCCCCGTGTTCTGATGAAGGCCTTTAAGAAACAAGATTTCCAGCACATCAGGAACAACATCCAAGCCGGTCTGGAACGTCTCCAATTTGAATAGAAAGCCAACAAATCGAGAAATCAATGCAATCTCCACTGATACTCACACCATCGTACATACTTTAACCCAAAAACAGCATTTTTTTTTGCTACATTTTATTACTGCAATATATAAAATATATATATAAAATCTGTAAATCCTGCAGCTCTATGAAATCAGCAAAATAGCAAAATCATTGCTAGCAGTGGAAACAACTCAAGACTGATTTTTGTGCAGAATAACACATTTATGACAAAAATCATGAAAAAGAGAAAAAGTTGAATATCCAATTTTTTTTAAATTGGAGAACAAAAATGTAATTTTTATATTATATACAACACTTTTCCAACATGTGTCATTGATATTGGAAAAATAATGTTGAAATATTAGAATTATTACATCCACTCCTGTCCTGTCCACTCCTCTCGGCTCTGTGTAAACAGATTTTCAATATATAATCAATCATGGCTTCACAGTGTCTCTGAGGAGCAGAATCTAATGTTTCTAACAGGATCTATTTGTTTGAAGTGATTTTGACAGAAATATCAACATTTTTAGGCTTCATTTTGGTCACTTTTTCAACAGAAACTTTTCTAACTTTCCTGTGATCCGTTCAAGGACTGTCAGAAAGTTCAAATTCCGACACTAATACCTGTTTTTACGGTTTCTTTCTGTGATAAATGGCGGGTATTTGGTGATGAAGTCGTGCAGCTCTATGGAATCAGCACAATCATGGCGTGAACTCAAATTTCTTTTGTGCAGAATAACAAAGTTAGAATGACAGAAATCATATAAAAGAAGAAATGCAAGTTGAATTTCTCTGATAAATTATTGGTAAAAGCAGAAAATAGTGTAAAATGCTGAGGTGAAATCAAAAGCATTCTGATGATATGTTATTTCAAAGATGATTAAGTCATTTTCTCTCTATCACTCTTTCCTTCTGCTTCTTTAAATTCTCATTTGCTTTAAAGTCATGAGGATGATTAACAGGTTGCACACGGTTCAGGATGTGGAGGTACGGTGGTGCTGAACTCGTTTAGAGCCAGCCATCACAGAGCGGTGCAGGCCACCATTACTGATTAAACAGAGATTACAGTGCACTCTATCAGCCAGTCTGTCCTTGAAGCATTCACAGCGATTCTCTCAGTCATACACATGAAAAGAAATATTTGTGTAACGTAGAGCATGAAAGAAATCCAGCTTGAGACAGAAGGTCAAATTCCTGCTTTCTTTATCCCTTCCACACAATCCACATGTTGGACTATCTGAAAAACACTTCAGATGGAAATACTGACACCTCTGAACCCTTGGCCACCAAGACCAAAGCAGAATTAACATTTTTCATATGATATGCTGTTTACTGCTCGGCTGCAGTCAAGTTCTGCAGAATTCCTGCAAGATCACAAAAGCAACAAGTGTTTTAGCTGAAAGAGTGATCGTGTCAACTGCTTATTTTCAGCCAAATTAATCTGTGCTTTACTTCTGTAAATTATTGGTTCCCAAACCTGGGGGTAGGACCCCTGAGGTGATGAATCTACACCAAACATCTCAACTACCAAAACAACGATGGCACATACAGCGAGGAACAAAAAAAGTGTGACGTGCATGAAAATAAAGTACTAACAAAAGTAGAAAATGTTTGAGAACCACAACATTTCAGTCATTTGATAGCATTGGAATCAGGTGAATGAGACTGAGAGAATAGCTCTGTTGCTCAATAACAGCAAAATCAAGGAGCTAATCATTGTTTTTCAATAAAAGAAGAAACACTTCCATGTCTTCAAGCAAACTCAAGACCTGTCTTTTTAGTCTCGCTTTTATCCATCTTAATTCTTATTTTTATGTAATTTTATTGTCTTATTGTTTTAGTCTGACTTTAAATAGAGCTTTATTCACTATATATTCATTATTTTTCTAGTTTTAGTACAGTTTTAATTAAGTTTTATGATGGTAATGATAAGAATTATTATTATCGTTACTGTTTTGTTATAATCCATTTTTCATACATTTTTTTGTATATTTAGGATTTAGTAGTATTTATTTATCTCTTATTTTTATTGTATTTTATTTATTCATATAATTTTCTCTGGTGTTTCCTCACTGTAAATTGATAAGATTTAAGATAGCTTTTCCTCCGTTCTTTATTTTTACTGTGCAAGCTCTTAATCGTTATTGAAATTTGTTCTTACTACCAGTATTGATGTGTGTGGTGTTGGTCTGTTTATTCTGTACTTGTGCTGCTGCAACACCTGAATTTCCCCCATGGGGATCAATAAAGGAATATCTTGTCACATCCCAACCACGGTTAAGAAAAACCTTGGAGTTGAATTCAGAATTTAAGTTCGATAAACAAATCAGTTAGGTAGCAAAATCAAGTTCAATGCAGCTCTGCACCACTCAGATCACTTCCCTTTCCCCTGCCTCCTCATCCTCGTGCCTTTATTACTGTTACATTCTGGCATCACCCCGTCTTGTTTATCTTGTCTCCAACTATTTCAAAATGCAGCAGGAAGAGATTTGAGAAGGTCGAAGCAGAGGGAGCTCATTACTACCATTCTTGCTCCCCTGCTCCGGCTGCCTATTAGCTGCAGAATTGATTTGAAAATCCTGATGTTTGTTTACAAGGTGTTAAATGGTTCGACCCTCTCCTGCATTACAGGAGTCCTGTCCCGGTGTCATGCTGTCGGAGAATTGAGATAAGGGCCGACTGCTGTCTGTCTGTTCCAGCTCTGAGCATTAAAGGGACAGGGTTTCCTCTATCGCTGCCCCCAAACTATAAAACTCTGCTTCCCACCATTCGGCTAGTGAGATCTTCCTAAAACACAGCTCTGCTTGTGGTCTTTGAGCTGTGCATTAAACCGGGCTCAGACTAAAGGAGTTTTAAAACCCTTACAGATTTTTAAATCCAGTTGCATCATACGGAGAATCTTCACAGATAATCTTCTCTATAATCTCAAACATGCACATACCAAAAGATCTGGAAATAATAACAGTACTGCAGGTCATTATAGAGGGTTTTCACGACGCGTCATCAGCGCGTCAACCTACCGGAAGTCGTTTAAAATAAAAATGAATGGAGTACAATGGAGAATTGTGCGCTTGCGACACTTAAAGTGAATTTAGCCAAGTCTAAAAAACAGTAAACTCATTAAAACGCTTCGAAGATACAAGGGCATACAGGGAAGGCTCGATATTTCATTCATTTTTATACAACGAGTTCGAGATTATAGTGCCAGAGGGATCAACTAACCTCCTCGTGCGAGGTAAACAAACTGACGGCTCCAACAATCTGCTGCCATCAGTGACGGACTGGGATTAAAATTCAACCCTGGCATGTTCACCCACCAGCGGCCCACACGGGGGCGCAACACACATAAATAACTTCACACGCACGCAAAATAACACACACTTTTGTAGCCCCATTAGTGGAGTTTGGCCGACTGAAATAATTGATCTAATCCAATGAAGAAGGCACACTTACTGTATCTGTTGTGACGCTGCAGCATTGGTCTCAGTCTCCGTTTCTGCTAATCCACAGTCAGACCCACGGGTTTGTTGTTCTTGGCTGGTTGCCAGTCCCATAGATTCACAATCATCCTCCTCTTGCTCCTTTTGTTCTTCCTCTTGCTCTCTGTCCTCCTGATTTACTCCTTGCCCCTGGTCTGTTTGCTCAGTGTCTTGAACGTTAGCGCTAGCTGTAGCACTAGCAGTGCTAACGCTGGTGCTAGCTAGCTGAAGCTGCACTTGGTGGCTATAAAAACATATCGATAAGTTTCGCGCATTTTTCACCATCAGCCAACAGTCATCTCCTGGATTTCTCTCTCTTTTTCTCCGCTCCTTCCTTCTGTCGCTTAAATCCTCGATTCATATTGACAGTTTAACCTCAGCAGACAACAACTCCCTAACACGCAGGTGCGGTTTGATTTGTTTTGGAATTCCCAGAAGTCATTGCTTCATATATAACTTTCGTAAACCAACAATGATATAAAAAATACAGGCAGATTTGTTGATTTTTAATTTGAAACATTGCACTTTAAAAAAAAAAAAATCTGTTTGAATAAGACTACAAAAAAATATGGACCAATATAAATATTGAGGGTAACCATGACTGTAGTATAGAGACTTTCAAATGGTTTAAGTACTGATGAGATTTAGAAAGATGTCTTTCAATTAATAGTTAGACTTCAACGGCTGTTACAAGTATTATTTTCATTATTGATGGATAATGGGTCATGAGGTAACACACTGGGCCGCGGATGGGATGAAGGGGCCGCGAAAATACGAAAGGCATGCCGCTCCGTGATTGGCCGGCCTAAACGACCCTTGACAGGTCAGTGACGTCCAGTCCGTCACTGGCGGCTATAGTGCACAAAAAACTAAAGAAGGCTAAATAAGTCTGGAGGAGTCGGGCAGATGTGGTCAACATGAACTGTCTATATAACTTTAACCTCAAGGACCTGAATGTACAGCTTCAGATTTAACTTTATTGTCATTGCACAGAGTACTAAGACAACAAAATACAGTTTAGCATCTAACCCGAAGTGCAAAGAAAGCAGAAAAAAAGTGCAGATATGTGGATACATATGAGGTCGTGATATATAAATAATAATAACAATAAAAAAGGATACGTACAGTAAGAAATAAGATATGTGCAGTAAGAACGGTATGGATAATAAACAGAAGTAAGACTTAAACATGATAAATAAATAAGATATATACCGACTGAATCATTGGCTAATAGTACTTAAAGTAAAGTGAAGGTGAATTACAGTGATGGTCTAAGTAAGTAAATAATTAGATGAACAGTAACATTGGAGGGCCTGAATGTTGCCCTACATTTTTTTTTTTTTTACACGTTTTTGAGGGGAGACCAGTCTGCTTTTAAGTGCCGTCCTCTGGGAATTTCTAATATTACATTCTTTGAGTTGTTGTGCTTTTTAAATACTAATAAAAATCAAATCAAATCAGGAGCTTAAAGACTGGACCTGTAAACCTCTTACATTACCTGATGATCTGGGGAGTAATTGTTAAAAAATTTCTGCCAATTGTTTGGTGAATCTGGTTTAAATCAGCCTGAAACTCCTGTAGACTGAACCCAGCTTTACTTACCAAGTGCCTTTACTATTATTATTATTATTATTATTATTATTATGTTACTT
>CAFUXE010000247.1:283886-320759 GCA_903364295.1 Serranus cabrilla
TTTTCACTGTCCTCTAATTAGTTTCAAAAGTCTCAACTGCCGGAAACAGCAACAACCTGAGTCACAAACTGCTCTGCACACATATAGCGCAGCTGCATTGTATATATATATATGTGTGTGTGTGTGTGTGCTCACATGCTGTGAAAAAACTAAATTATTTCGGTCATTATAAACATCTTAATATTGACTCCTCCTTGTATTTCGGTTTCAGTCGAGTAGCTCGTATGCAGGAAGTTAAAAGTGTGTTTAAAAAGAAACATTTCGCACACCGCAGCTCATTAACTCACAAGTTTGGTGCAAAAGAAACTTCTCTCTCCAACTTTTTTCTATATGCTAAAAACAGTTCCTGTGCTCCCAGGAGTTTGTGTAGGTGGCCCTGAAGTCAAAACAGAAAGAAGTGAATCTAATGAATAAGCAGTGAAGGTGATTCTTACCACTTCATCTCATTTCTTTGGTTTGTTAGACGTGTGTGTGTTTGTGTGTGTGTGTGTGTGTGTGTGTGTGTGCGTCTCAGGGACAAAGCAGGAAGGAGAAATTCAAATACATGGAGGGCAACAGTTGGTGAATGGATACATGTGAATCCATCTGTGGGGATTTTAAATGAGGAGCAGCTGTGAGGCTGTTACCAACATGGAGTCATTACTTCATCATTTCATTAACATCAGACTGATAGTGCTTCACTCATCACAACTTGTGTCTGGTACTGTATATTTTCCGCCCAATTTAGCATGATTGGTATGGATAATTATGCACTGTAACCTCCATGTCCACAGATGGAGGCCTTATCTTGGAGCTTTAAAGGCTGCACAGCTCGTCTTTACAGCGATTACAAGCACATATCAAAAGGATGCATTACTACACTGTAAAAAAAAGAAAAGAAAAGAACAGTAAAGCAGTTTGCTTCATGCTCCACAGGGACATACAGCTCCATGGATTTCACCACCTTCTGCAGGAGTGTGAGGTGCTATGTGCCCAGAATAAACAGATTTAGCTGCAATAAATTAAAATGAAACATGATGCAGATTTATAATAAAGCCTGACTTTATGCCTTGCATGAGTCTGCTGAACTCAAACTATAATTGCTAATATACAGGAGTGGCATGCAGACAGGTTGCTCTGCAGCCACAGCACCTTAATGAAGCAGGTGAAAAGCACAGCAAGCAGTCAGGAGGTAATCACACATCCTGCATCCTGTCACTGCATGCAGCATCCGGCCCACACAAAGCTCTTATACAGGCGAAGATATGTGTTAAAGAGTGATACTGCATGTTGCAAAGTGTGAGTCGGGGCTTTTTCTAACATTAGCTATTACACAATAACTCTGCTGCTCAGTCCGGTGTTTAAAATGTTGACTAAGACTCGTCCACCTTGAGATTTTGAAGGCTGAGCTCGTCTCGAGGGCTAAGAGCTGCAGATCAATAAATATTGAAAAATTCTATCACATGCATCGTTTTGCATTTTGCGGCGCTGACAAACCTCCATGAATAATCAATAATGTGTGCATGCTCTTATACATTTATCAGTTCGTCATGTTAGATAAAACAGCTCACTTAATTCAGTAAACTCATCTGACATCAGATAACGCTTCGAAGTTTTCCTCCAGAAGGACAAACTACATTTTTATTTTGGAGGACTTGAAAAGTTTCGCTGACAAAACAAACTGAAGTTCGCTTGTTCTTCATCTTTCAAGTATCAGCAGATCATCAGCAGCAGACTGAGTGGCCAAATATCGATGTTCAGACTGTTTTTTTTTCCTCAAAAAATGTGTTCAGACGAAAAGTAAATGAACATATAAGTGCAGTTCCTTGATTGGCCACTTGAGGCTGACTCCAAAAGTGATTAAATCTCTATTGATGCCCTCGTTAAAATGCAACAAGCTCAGTTATGTCTGTTTTTATTATTAAATCTTGATCCATGAAGGATTTATTTTTGAAAACTTTAACACAGCTGAATGTAATTTGAAGATTTCCCCACTGTGGGACTAATAAAGGAAATCTTATCTTAAAGGAGAGCGGGAACTGGTAGGTAAAACACAACATATTGTGCATATTCAAAGGGCAGCAAAATGCAGAAGTGACCAGAAAATAGCCAGAGAAAAAAGGTTTTTGGTGCATGTGTCAAGTGAGCAATTCTCATAGGAATGAATAGTGTCCAGTGTGTCGTGGCCCAATTGTTGAAAATCCCACTCTAAACTGCCCTCTTCAGTGGTGAGAACGCGCTGTATGTGCCCTTTTTTGTCTTTTCGCCCCTGCCCTGCCCTGCTGGCTCTGACCACGTCTGTGTGTTTGCAGAACTCACCAGAATCTCCAGTTTGCTGTCATTTCCATCCAGCGTCTCTCCTCTTTTCTCTCCTATCGTCTCTGTAAGCAGATTCATGATGATTCAGTTTGAACTTCATCCAAATGAGAGTGAAACTCACATGGCTGAGGACGAAAAAAAACAATGCGATGGCGGGCAAGTGAATGTATTTACCTGCTGTGTGTGTGGAGGAGAAGAACTGTGTCCCTGGTCTCAAACAAACACACAGTGCTACCTGGCACGACTCAACTCAAGCTCAGGTTGCTTATTTACACAATGTTTACTAATGAGCGAGCGCCTCGCTAGCTTGATAAACCCACAGGGACGAGAGAGAAGCTACGTCTTTAACATGAAACTTCTCCTCCACGTCGGTCTGAAGCTCACAAAGAAAGCTGCTTTTTGTATCTGGTTGTAAAAACCTTGAAGAACAGAACAAAGGCAAAGTTTTATTTTATAAACTGTGAATGCACCAGAGATTATTATGACTTTCTTATGCTTCAATAACAGAACACAGCACATACAACATAACTCAAAGGGCTTTTTGTTATTAGATGTAGTTTTGTCTATGTAGAGGAAATTTCCTGCATCCAATTCAAAGATAATGTGCAGCTTCTAAAAATGAAAGAGCACAGACTTGATACAAAAGCAGGAAAAAGTAGGTCAACACCAAAAAAAGGAAGAAGCCATTAAATTCAAAAAATAAAAATAAAAGTGTGAAATTGTGTTTGCTTTTGTTTGTGCACACAGAACATGAAAGCAGGCTTGGAGGAGCAGATTCTCGGGGCACCACATACCAAACAGCCTTCTCTGAAAATATCAGTACAGGCAGTTTGGAATTGATAAGCAGTACAAACCGAATACATTAACATGAGCCGTGCCTGGTTCAGAGCGTCTTTTTAAAAGTCCCTGTGAATGTTACACAGGATGCAGTGTGAGTCAACAGATGTTTAGGATTTTAAAGGGTCATTAGTTTATTTACTGGTCTTCATGTGCACTCACAGGGCAGAGAGGCGCCTGAAGCTGCTTCACTAAATAATAAAGTGTCCTTCACTATTGTAACTTACTGCAGGATCGCTCTGAAAAACCATGCGTGAAATTGCAGCTATTTGCTGTTTGCACTTAAGAAAATAGACAAGAAATGAAAGGAATAAATTGCTGATGGCTTCGCTCCAAGAAAGGAAAAGAAAAAGACCAAAGGAACAAAACACGTCCACTGGTGGTTTGAATCTGTGCTGTTACTTCACTACACACAATGTCATATGAATTAATAGATGTCAGTTCAAATAGTAAGTTTGGATGAATTACTGAATGGAATCACTGGGCCAAAAATGTTACTGTCCCCCTGGACTTCACAGGAGAAATATCACCTGAAGAGACACAAAGACAGGAAGGAATGCAAAAGGACCTGAAAAGAACGAAAAACAACAAACAAAATGTGTGAGGAGATACAAAACCACCAAAAGTGACAAAACCCCCACAAAATGACAATAAAGACACACAAAACTACCAAAAAGACACAAAAATGGCGACAAGAAAAATGTGAAACAACAAAAAGACACAAGATTACTACAGAGACAAATTGACAAGACAAAAAAAGACACAAACTGACAAGAGGACACAAAGACATACATGACAAAGAAAAGACACAAAAAGACAAAAAACCTAAAAGACACAAATGAATAACAAGGAGAAGTAAATCAACAAACTGAAGACACAAAGTAACTACAAGGACTCACAAAAGACCAAACTAAGTCAAAGAAAAACCTACAAAATGACAACAAAGACACACAAAACAACCACAAAGACACAAAATGGCAACAAGAAAATGTAAAACAAAAACACAAGACACAAAGTGTCTACAAGATGCAAAAGTACGACATAGACACAAGTTGATGACAAGGGAATGAAAATCAACAAAATGAAGACAGGAAGTGACTACAAAGAGACACAAAACAACCAACAACACACAAATGGCTACAAAGACATGCAAAACAAACAAAACACACAAAAAACAACAAACAAAACAACAGACTGGCTACAAGAGGACACAAAAAGATATGAATCTAAATAAAAAGACAAAAAAAGTCACAAATGTCATCAAAGAGACAAACAGTGTGCGTCTTGCTCTTATTTTGAAAAGTTGTGGGGCCTGTGTGTGTCCCGGGGGCCGTCGTCTCCTGATCCATCCCCGTTCCTTTCTGTGAGAGCAGATCCAAATATAACGCTGCTCTTCATTATGATTATTTCATTGATCTCGTGTGCAGCCCCCCTCTGAAGATCCTCATGAATATGGAACAGGAAGTGATTAGCGCGGTCATGTGACCACATCTGAAGCCCTTAATGGTTTTGTAATGAGATCTCAAAACTTTTCCTTTAACCACTGCAGTATTCATGGAGGAGTTCAGGGTGTGATTCAGTGAAAATAGTTCAGTCGCTCTGTAAAATTCTATATGTTATTCTATATAATTACCACATTAGCATAGACAGCAGAACTCACAACCGAATTAGACTTCAGCAAACTTCTGACAACATGATGAACTCAGATGGTTTTAAATCAGTGGCAACAAAAGTTATTTTATCTCTGGATGTAATCTCAGTAAACTACTTTGTTTTATTGTTTATCAGAATGTGTATTTTAGGTAAATATAAAACTCCAGTGACAAAAAACACACAAACCGACCACAAACAAATAAAAACCAAAGACATGAACACAAACACAACATGAACAAAAAAAAACTCTCAGAAGACACAAAATGACTGTAACGAAACACAAACTGACCAAAACTAGACCAAAAAACACACACAAAATGTCAACAAGGAGATACAAAACAACCTAAAAGATGATTAAATGACCACAAAGACACAAAACAACCAAAAACCCTCATAAGACACACAACTATAAAAAGACACAAAATGGCCCAAAAAAGACAAACCAAAACAATAAAAAGACACCACATAACTATAAACACACAAACCGAGCAAAAAAGACACAAAACAACCAGAAAAAGGACACACAACAACTATAAAGACACAAGAAAACAAAAGACACAGTGACTACATATGACCCTGGGAGAGTCTTGAAAAGGAAAAACTTAGAAATTTTGTCAGCAGATTCTGACAAAATAACCCTATAACCCTTTTATAGCCACATTAAAAAAAATACAAATAAACAAGTGATCCATCTCTTCCCTTCAGTACAGGACCTTTAGTTTTCTCTCTCCAAGGTCCCAACAAGGTTTCTCTGGTTCCAGCCTGCAAACACAAAACCACTGCTGGGACACAGACACCATCGTACTACAGAGGATTAATCAATATATTCACTTTTATTATTAAATTATACATCTATACAATAGATCCTTAATAAAACTGCAGCTATACAAATCATTAAGAAGAAGTAACCACGTGATATTACCCTTTGCCTTATAGCCAGAACACTCTGAGAGGTATGTATTCATCCACTGACAGACCATCACAAGGACATGCACAGACAGGACCAGGACCCTGCAGGACCAGCACCCTGAAGGACCAGGACCCTGCAGGACCAGGACCCTGCAGGACCGGCACCCTGCAGGACCAGGACCCCGTCTTCTGACCACGCCACCCTCTCCATCCTGAAGGTAACGTCCTGTTTCTGAGTCTCTCCGTCCATCAGTGCTCCGTCCAAACTGTGAAATATCTCCACAATCCCTCGACTGCTTTCCTCAAAGTTTTTGTACATTTATGAACCCAAGAGGACGAATTCTAACGACGTCGTTCGCTCGTGACGGGAAACACGTCGCAGCCTTCAGCTTCAGCTTTTCTCCGGGCTTTATGTTTCGCAAGTGAAGCTCAAAGTACGACCGACAACGACAGCTAGCCTGCCGACGAGCAGCTGAAGCCGATGGATGTGAGCTAAATCTGCAGAGCGGAGCCGCACAAGCCGATTTTTTAAAATGTGTTGCTTTCCGTCTGGAGCCACCTGCAGGTCAAACTTTTATCCCACGAGTAGCAAAAAAAAAAAAAAAAAGCAGTCTCCTTTTTACCCATGCTTTAATTTGCAGGACAACTCTTGCTTTTTTGCCTTTTTATGGATTTTTTTCTCTAAGGATCGACCAGTGTTAGATGTATATCAAAAGGTTTTGCATGAATCATATAGAAAACACCACTTTTCCCTGTAATCCAGATCATAAATCAATCAATAAATAAAGAGAATCATGTCAGGTGACACAGCAGCCTTTGTTTTCTTTGTTGCAAAAAAAGCTCTAAACACTTCCTGCTATGCGCTGCTGAATAACAAACCTTTGTGTCAGCACTGGGAGAGTTTGTGATGCCTTCCGACCTTCTCCTGCGTACTTTCACCAAACTGAGCTACGAAGCTTCTCAAACTGAACTGCAAACTCACCGAGCGCTGAGACAAAGAGTCGTAGAGAAGGTTTCCACCCTGGAGCTGCTGCTGTGATTCATTCGTACTCCTGCAGATCTGCTGGTTGAACCAGTTTCTTCGCGTCCTTTACAAACTGCTGCCCATTGGCCAAAGAACGCCACACACTTCCTGGTTTGTCTGATTTGATGTGGATAACAATAAGTGCGTTGGGTTTCTTTGAGTTTCCTGACTGTACATGCTTGTTTTCTGACTGCTTTGTGTTGATTTTAAATGACAATCCTCTCCGTTTGCTTGTCATTCCTGCTACTTTCATGATACAATTTACACTCGTGCTTTTTGGGATTTTTATGCACTTGATAAATAATACACAAGTAGATTTTGCACATTGAAATAAAGTGGTTCAGGGCACCCTGCAGCTCGTCTAATGGAGCGTGCACCCTTTGCACTGACAGCGGCCCGTGTTTGATTCTGACCCCCCGGCCCTGCACTGCATGCCGTCCCCTCTCTCTCTCTCTCTCTCCGCTTCCTTTCCTGTCTGTCTTCAAACCAAAACATATCCTCTAAAATAAATATAATTCTATAAGCTAAAATTCCCCTACGACTAGATCTACGTGGTCTGAATGCTGTCTGAGGGACAAGACTTGAAAAACCTGGAAAGCGTCGAGTTACACATGTGTATCCAGCTAAGAAAAGATTACAGGTTGTCAGTTTCCATGCTACTTCAAACAACCTGGGGGGAAACAAAGTGAGAGAAACATTACTGAGAGTCGCCCGTTACTGATGGTCAAACCGGCAGATGTTATGCATGAGTGGGAAATTCAGATTTCCTTTTATTCTATGCGGTGTGGGTCGCACAACTGAATGACAATAAGCTCCTCTCTATGCAAATGCGATTGCTTTTGTGCAAATCACAAGAATAACTTCTAAAATGTTCAAATAAAAACTTGTATGCAAATTAGGCACTCATACAGTATAGGCAGTATCGTCCCCGTTTTCTTCTTCTACAACATTCACCACCACTGAAAAAACAAAGACAGCAGCGAATGCACGCATATCTTACAGGCCTGGCCTACATTTTCCTGACTCGCAAGTACAATTTAGTGAGTCCCACTGCGACGTGGACAGCATCTGTAGGTTTCAAAATGTTTTTTTTTTTAAGTTGTGCGCATTCAGGATGGACAGCAGCTCCCGCTCGTCACACTCGTGGTGTCCCCCCTTTACGTCCGACATTCATCTTTTTGCTTTACACATTTTTGCGACAACAGAAACCACAGCAGCTTGAATCTGACAGTTTCACCAACATCAAATACACTAACAGCTGCAAGGATTCAGCCACTTGCTTTGTACTGAGAGAGTGGACTACAGGCTACAGGCGTCAGCAGTGTTCCTGGGAGAAGTCCAGGCAGCACGAGATGTTTTTGTTTGTAAGAAATCCTGCAGCGGGGCGTCCACTTGTTAGTCCTTTATAAGAGAGAGGTAAGTTTGTGGCGGAGGTCCACAGAGTGCACACTGTAGTCAGATGTAGTACTCCTTCATGTTGTCCCTGACTGAGTTGTGGAGGTGCAGCTCTGTCCTGTAGTCTGTGTACATGCTGTGTCTGTTCTCCTCTTTGATGCTGCTGCTGCTGCTCCTCTGGGCCCGCCGCTGCTGGTAGAGGAGGCGGCTTATCACAGCCAGAGCGCACACGGCGATGAAGACCACTGCTGTGACCACACCTGAGGACACAGCGGGGGAGACGCATTAGACGGGACCGGGGGGACGCAGCTGCCAAGCAGCGCCGTCCGCATTAAAGTTTCCTCTGATCGTGCATTAGTTACGGCAAAGTGCTTTTGCTTTGACTCTTTGCTGCAGACTTTATTCTGCAGGAATTCTTTCTTTCTTTCTTATTTTATTTTATTTTATTTGCACACACAATGAAGAATAAGAAATGTGTCAGGAGGAGTGAAGAAGGCGCAGGCTTACACAACCAAAGTCCCCTCAGAAACAAACAATAACAGTATTAATGAGAAATACAGCTGCAGCAACAAAGAAACTCAGCTACAAAGAATAAATAGCAAGAGGCACAAGAAATGAGCAAAAAAGCAAACATATTAATAGAAAAGAAATAAAAACAAAAATACAAAATATTAAAAATAATACATGAAATAAATAAATAATATTTTTATATATATAATAAATTATAAAAAAATATAAATACACCAAAAACATTGTACTTTATATTTCAATTACATATAAATATAAATAATTATTAAATAAACGCATACATTATATATATTTTAAATAAATAAATACATTAAAAATATATGTTAAAAAAATCTCTATTTTTGGAATTGTTATTTTATATAATTTTAACACAGTATTTATTATTAGACATAGAGATAATTAAATATGTCATCCTACCACTAATGTATTAAGTTTCTGATATTACTCTATTAAAATTGTGGTTTCCTTTTTATGCTTAAAATGTAATTTAAATTTGACACATCTATCCATCTATGAATAGAACATTAATAAATACATAAATAAATGGGACAGTTTCTAAGGACATCACTTTTATTTTCCAGAAGAAAGCAACTTAATATGACAGAGTATTTATAATTAGATTAATTAAATCTGTCACTCCAGCTGCTGTGGGTGTATTAAAGGAGGTTTATGTTTTATGCCTGAAATGTAATTGCAAATTGTGTCCTTGATTGTTTTGTGTCCGTCTGCATTGGAGTATTTAGAGTATTCTTATTTGTAGAAGTGATTGAAACATCGTAAAAGCGTTAACTTCTTCCTCAGATGCAGAACATCATTTGATGCACTGAATTAGAATGAAAATCATCAGCGTGTTGGTATAATTACCATAAGCTGGAAAAAGAACGAGGAAGGAATCTTTATAAAACATCAAGTGAAAGAAACTAAATAATTCTTATTTGTATAATGTGGACAGAAAATGTCCTTTGAGCACTTTATGTATTAATGCATCATTTCTTTCTGACATCTGTATAAAAATGTCACACTAAAGTCGTCTTTTAAACACAAAAAACACATCAAATCCTGTTTTATTTGACATGCAAACACATAATGCTCACCACAACACAATAAAGATGATTAAGTTTCACATTTTCCTTCAGTTTCAAACTGAAGCACATGTTGCTATTAAAATGATAAGTCCAGGAATTATACCAGCTTTCCTCTAAATTAAAAAATCCTCAAGGAGTAGTTTGACATTTTGGGAGAAGACTGAGACAGCCATGTCTCTAACAATGGGGTACATCTATAACCCTGGTCAATAAAAGAAATGCTGTTTTTAAACTTAGTTTTCTATGTAATTAACCCTTTCAAGTATTTTTACTTTAAAAAATCACTCAAACACAGTTTATCGTAGAAATAAACAGTAAAAATGTTTGAACTTTTCTGAACTATGCTGGACAAATAAAATTAAATATCTTTGTCCTCAGATCTTTATTATTATTATATTATGTGTAACAATTTAGGTTAACAATTATTCAACCCTCTCAAGTCCTCCAACCTGTCAAAAAGTATGTTCTCTTTTTGAAAAATTCCACAGTTCATCAGAGAGAGAAACTATAAAACTGGTATTTTCGTTGGAATTTGAAATTTCCGACAGTCCTTGAATGGATCAAAGGCTACAAAAGATTCTGTTAGAAAAAGTAACCAAACGAAGCTTAAAATTCTGATATTTCTTCCAAAATTCACTTTATTCTACCAAAAATAAACAGTTTGCACGAACCAGATCCTGTTAGAAACATTAAATTCTGCTCCTCAGAGACTCTGTGAAGCCAGGATTGATTCTGCTGAGACCAACGGTCACTGATATTCACTGAAAATCTGCTTACACAGAGCTAAGAGGAGAGGACAAGAGAGGCTGCAAACACTTAAATAGTTACATTTGTATTCTTTTGTTTTCTCCAATATTCATGACACTTGTTGGTGCCTGGAAGTGTTGAAAATGACCTAATTTTGCAAGAAAAGTTGAACAAACAGACATCAGCACTAAACTTCCCCAGTTGATTATTTTGCATTAACAAGCTAAATCCAAGTTATTCATTGTGAGGCGTGCATTGATCAAGTCCAAAGAAAATGTTGTGCAAACAGCAGTTAATTGTGAGCCTGCAGCGTCTCTTTCCTGCTCACACTCCCCCAGGACGATGTTATCCCGTCCCATATTTATTACTGTGCTGTTACCCCAACGTGGAACGCTTCCTTTAAATGATTTTATTGGTGTGATTTCACACTGATGTTTCAGATCAGCTCGGGGCATCTCTACTGTCAACAACAATGTGTGGGGAGACGTGAAATGCAGAGCAGAGTATTCCCTGTTCTCAGCAAACAGAAACCCTCCAACATTATCATCATCGCCTCCAATTAAAAAAAACAACAAAAAAACAGAGTGAGTGGCAGTAATGAAAATTAGCTCGAGCTAAGACGGAGTTATCAAGAGACTGGGGAGGAAAAAAAAAGAATTAAGATGGAAGCAAATGGAGAGAATGACAAATAACAAACAGCTGGGACTCATTTTCAATTAAGCGCAGAAAAATAAAGCTGCACAGAAGACGGAGAAACAGACCTGCTATCACGGCCAAATCCTTCTGGGTGCCGCCGCCGTGCTGCTCCTTATCTTTATTTGCTGTTACAGTTTGATCTGGGAACAAACAAACGGACAAATTAACACACATTAATGTCCGTATCCTGCAGGAGGCACGTGTCTGACCTGAAGATCTCTGCAAACCAATACAGAATAATCTGTTTCCACCTTTTCCTGTGAAGTGTTTGCTGCACTTCCCTGCTACTCTCCGTTATAACTCAAAATTATGCATGATGGTCACATTAAGTTTCACTCTTTTTTGTCTCACTTTCATTGAAAAGTTTGTCATCTGCTGGTCACATGGTTGAGATAACTTCTCCATGTTTGCATTTAGGCTGCAGAAAGTAGAAAGAGCTCCTGACTGATAGATGGTTTCTGCAGTGAGGGTTTGTTTTGTACATGGAGAACAAAAGACGTGCGTGAAGCAAAATTTTGGGAAAATAGTTTGTTTTGTTTGTGCCGTAAAAATTGACGTTTGTGCTGCAACCATTTTTGAGTTAAATTTATAGGTCATCCAGAGTTCACCAGCCCCCCATTTGCTCCTAATGGACCTGAAATGGTTCCGTTCGTTTGTGTTGGTTTGGGCCGTAAAAACTTTTGTTTGTGCTGCTTCATTTCTCTGAGCATTCGTCCAGGCCAGGTAATTATTTCTTCATTAAGCTGACGCTAAAGTCGGGGCTTTCCTTACAAAACTTAAGTTACATAAAAACTTTTGTTGTCACATGAACCTCGTTCTCCTGGTGGCTGAAAGATGTTAGTTCGACCTCCCCGACTGTTACATCCACCATTTAAACTCCACATCACCGGCATCATAACTGCTACATCAGCAAGATGGCGACGGAGGAGCAGTCTGAAAGGTAAATATACGCCGTATGTTGCTGTCTGTGTTGATGTTTTTGAGGAGAGAGCAGTCTCAGGTATATTTTCTATTCAACT
Source organism: Serranus cabrilla (assembly GCA_903364295.1). Taxonomy (NCBI): domain Eukaryota; kingdom Metazoa; phylum Chordata; class Actinopteri; order Perciformes; family Serranidae; genus Serranus; species Serranus cabrilla. Next base: position 296,078 of record CAFUXE010000247.1, read on the forward strand.
GCCAAATTAAACAGTGGTTTAAGATTGGTATGACATGGCAAAATAAAGGAAAAATAATCTGTTAATTTGTCATTTAACTGCCTGTTTTCTCCCTTCAGTGACAGCAGCCCTCGACATGTCAGCGTCTTCAGGGGCATTTCTAGGATTTAAGGAGCATTCAGGGTTTAGGCTGGACTTCTGTTTATTTTTAAGCTCTATTTGAATGCTTTTTATGAACTTTGGTACCTTATTTGATCAGCAGGCCTTTACTTATTGGATAAAGGACAACATACAGTGGAATGACAAATTATTTTTAAACTACTTAATCCAACTAAAACCTTATTATCTGGGGATATCGACTTTTATCTTCTTCTTTTAATGCAGTTTTCTTATTTCCAAATGTCTCTTATTGATGGAGAAACATCGATATGGCTCAGTCAACCATTGTGTTTGTCTCCGGCTGCTTAAATGACTTTTAAATGTCACCTCATTTAAATACCATCGACTCAAAGCTTCCTCCTGTAACAAAGGCCGTGACAGTGTGACCTGTGCTGAAGGCTGAGGTGTGCTGCAGCCTGCAGGGCGTCACACTGAAGCTTCAGAGGCTTTCAGCTGCTGTGTTTGTGCGTCGGAGCTGCAGAGATGAGCAGCTTCAGGCGGCTGCCAGGAACAGTGACTAACATGTCGTTATGAGACACGGCGTCAGCCAGAGCTGAGCTCAATCTGCTGATTAACAGACGGGACAATTAGCACGGCATCTGAAATTAATCGATTTTTTATTATCTATATTTATAAATGGTGTGTCATTGGAGAGACAGCGGCCAGAACCTGTTTTTACTCACTGTGATGAAAAATGTATGCTTTATTAGTCACTGCACATTATTACAGAGTGGAAAAAATTTAATTGTGAGAGATAAGAACAGGTGGTAAAGGACCTGGAGATTGAAGGAATATTATATATTATATATATATTAAAAATAAGTCATTGGACTTCCAAGTTTGTGTTTTATTTTTTCTAATGTGTGTTTGCTTTTCTTACAAAGATGGGTTTTTCCTTCTATTTTTATGTATTTTATCCCTTTATATTATTGTTATTATTTTTGTTATTGTTGAGAATGTCAGGGCATTTTTCCCATTATTGTGAATATTATTATGTATTTTATCCTTTTATGTTATTGTTACAATTTCTTTAGTTATTTTTGAGAATGTTAGGGCATTTTTCCCATTATAACATGTATTTTATCCCTTTATTTTATTACTATTATTATTTTTTAGTTATTTTTGAGAATGTTAGGACATTTTTCCCATTATTGAGAATATTTTTATGTATTCTATCCCTTTATTTTATTGTTATTATTTTTTTTGTTGTTGTTGAGAAAGTTAGGGCATTTTGTCGCTAAATATTCTTTGAAATGGGAAAGACAACAATCAAAAAATGAATAAAAAGAGCTAAATCCTGACGGTGTGCTCCTTCACAGCTGTCCTTTCACACACAAAACAAATATGCATAAGAATGACTGTAGAGGAAAAAAAAGATTTGAAGTGTAAAAACACATTTGTGTCACTGACAGCTCCATTGGTAAAAAAAAATTAAATAATATAAATGCATCTGTTCTGTCAGGCAGACAAGAGAAAACACAGCTGGACTGTCTCTGGTTTGGACATATTGTGATGAAATTCAAAAGTTACAGGTTTTCAACAGGAAGCCAATTAGCCTGATTTGGCTGTGATGGGAGTCGGTTTGTCCGTTTACAGAGAGCCAAAGACAGTTAGTGGGACGGCAGCAGGTTGTTAGGCGCGTTTTCTTCATAAAAGCACCACAAGTTCACTAATCATCATAGCCAGGAGCTATAAAAACTGAAATGATTGTTGCCTTTTCACATTTTCTGAAAGTCCTTGAATTATTCATGTGTGATAAATACTTAAGTCGGGAAAAAAAGCAAATCTTAAGCATAAAAAAGTGATATTTCATCCAAATCCCTTTATTCTACAAAATGAAACCAAAAAATAAAGTGTTTGCATGAATCAGATCATGCAAAAAAACTTTTCTTCAGTGCAACTGGGAAGACATGATTATAATTATGAATTATAAAAACAGAAATTATTTTCACATTTCTGATGGTCCTTGAATTAATAATGTCTGACAAATGTTTCAGTAGGAAAAATCAATCATATTTAAGCATAAATATTTCATCAATCACTATACATTCTGAGCTCTGCAGTGCAGCCAGGAGGCAGTCATTTGAATTATAAATTAGCATTTTTTTTTTATTTCAAATGGTCCTTGAATTAATCATGTGTGACATATGCTTCAGTCAGGGAAAATAACCAGATATAAGCTTTAAAATGCTTTTATATGTATTTGAAATGTCTTAATTCTACAGATCTCACAAACCAGATCCTGTAAAAAACATTACATTGTGCAGTCTTCAGTGCAACTAGGAAGCCAGGATTTTATTATAAATTAGAAATGACATAAAAATAAATATTTTCCTAGAATTAATCCTGTGTGAGAACGCTTCAGTCATGAAAAATAAATTTTTTTTAGCTTAATAAATTGTGATATTTCATCAAAATCATTTCATCAAAGTAATTTTACTAGATAATTTAAACCTTTGCACTAATCAGATCCTGTAAAAAACACTCTGCAGTGCCACTGTGAAGCTGTGATTGGCTTGACCAAAGGTCATGTGACACCGTTTACACAGAGCAGAGAGGAGAGGACAAGAGAGGCGGGAAAAATGTAAATAATTCAGTCTGTATAGCAAGTGTTGCCCCTGTGGTGGTCCTAAATTAAGCATAATAATAAAGTTTTACTGTCACTTATGTTTGCACTCTTTTCCGTAGAGTTGCAGGACTGTATATACTGCAGTGACAGAAAAAGACCACACTGACAGAAATGTGACAGGTGCAAAAAAACAACAACACAACAACCCTGAAACTGCTGAAAGTTAACCTGCACACAAGATTACACCTTTCCACAGTAATTTGATCGTCTCTGCAGCATCCTGACACACAAACAAGTGGCTCCATTAGCAGCAGTTCCTCTAATGGACACTAGTCACTGCTTCAGGAAAAGTTACTGCAAACTACACACGCACGCACGCACACACACTCACACACACACAGAGACTCTGCCCTGACTTGTGTGTGTGTGCTGCAGGTGTTGGTAAACGCTGTGCAGCAGAGGACAGAAGTGGCAGGAGGAGCCAAATCAAACAGAGGAAATAATTAGTACTGCAACAATCTGGTTGTTATTGTTGATTAATGTGCCAATTATTCTTTAATTAATCATTAGTGTCTGTGGGACAGCTAATAGCTAAATAACTCCCATCATTTCTCTTTGAATAACTTTTCTCTGTTGGTTTTTTGTTCCGATATTTAATGTTCAACGACATAAAGAAAAGTAGACACTATGTGTATTTTTAAGAAGCAGGGACGGAAACGTGTTGCACAATAAATATCTGGGGGCAGTTTCAGATCCGTCACCTTTTCCATCTCACTTCAGTTTGCAGCCTTGAAGAAAACTTTTATGTTGTTTTGGATGGAAAAAAATCTCGATTCAGGGAGATTCACAGCTATTTCTATGAACCCTACAATCTGAAATTATTTTTTAGATCTCCATCAAAGCATCAAGTGTATTTCAAGGTCTTTATGAGTTTGACTGTACAACCCTGATATCAACACAGTTTGGATGCACTGAACAACAGTCAATAAAAACAGAATGCATCATGTTCAGAAGTAACTATTTCCAAATAACTTCTGAAGAAAAACATTGAAGTTTGAACATTAACTGAAAAACAGATATATTGCTATTTTACAGTTTATTATGAAAAATATATCAAAAAAGTTTCTTTTTTAATTTATTTTCTTAATTACTTTTGGCATTCATGTGGTGTTCGTACAACCGACGCTGAACAAGACATATTTAAATGAACAAAATATTCAAATAAACTTTGATTTGTGAAACACAGTGAAAGGGTCAAAGTTCAGAGAGGAAACACCACAAACAGGTTCTTCCCCTGATGACAGTCACTGTTATCGACCTGTCAATCAAAGCTAGCCACGCCCCAAATCATCCCCTGCTTTATTATCTATTTCCTCTAACTGAGAGCTTATTTACACAGTAACTTCATATTGTATTGAAGAAGACTTGAAACTAGCGATTTAGACCAAAATCTCACCGCAAGATTTGTTTCTGAGGTAATAAATCAGGAGAGAAGTCGTCTCATTTTGTCTTGAGACAGAGAGGACAGAGTGGTGTCGCCCCCTGCTGGACGTCTGAAAGAATGCAGGCTTCCAGTTCGCTTCACTGCTCAGACTGGGAGGTTACCACCTGTAACCACTACACCTCTGTGTAACCCAGTTCAGATATCTACAATCCAGCTGTTACGAGTCAGATATTAAATTTCAGATATCTAAAATAAAAGGCCAGTCTAGATTTCCTTTCTGAACAAGAAGAATTAAATTAATCTGCAATATGGACCATTATGTATCCATCCAAGCTGATCAAGGTTAAATCAGGCTGACATGCTCATGTTTGTGTTTCCAGCTGAGTCTGACAGTGCCTGTTCAGTGTGTGTGTGTGTGAGTGAACAGCAGAGTGTGTGTGTGTGCTACCTTGCTGTATGTGTGAGGTGGACTCGGCCAGCGCTCCACAGTTTGACTGGACCAGCGGGCCGCGGATGGTGACCAGCGAGCTCCCTCGATTCGTCAGCGCCGCTTTGAGCGGAGCGACGTGGTTGAACTGGACGGAGGAGAGGCAGCCGATGAAGCCTTTCGAAGCCGCCTGCGTCACCTCCTCGTTCAGGTTCTCCCTCCCTGCAGGGACACAGGCGATTAGGGGGACGTTTTGATCACTTACAGTCATTTTAGAGTGAAATCCAGGGGGTGAGGAGGGAGCTTTCCATGAAGACGGTGGGAGGACTTACTGGTGACTTTGCCCAATGTCAGGGATCTGATTAAGATCAGCTCTGCATCAGATGACAGTGTGTACTTTCTGTGGATGTCCTGGTCGATCTGGTTGAGTGGAGAGAAATCAAATAACAAGGCAATTACAAGAAATCCAAACCGAGGTAACACCAGCAGCAGCAGCAGCACATTTCAGCGCGTTATAGATTGAGGACGCTCTTCTCCACCGTATCCGCCCACAGTGAGCTCTGAAGTGATTTCGACCTTTCACTCCCGCGCCGCCATGCTGACTCAGTCGCATCACTTAACTTGATGATCCGCAATAAAACACTGCAGTATTATGATTACGTCCACTTCCGTTTATAAAATGCTTACAGTGGAATATGTATAGGCCAGCTGATGACCCGGCTAAGAATAGATTTCATTACAGCGGAAAATTAATTTCAACAGCATTCTCTCTCCATCGTCAGGCAGAGAGGAAACTCACTTCTAGTTCATCATTTATATTATTATATTTAAGTTATATAAACTTATATGACAGAATCAATGTGCTTCAGACAGAAAAACAAAGTGAAACATCACACATGATGATTGGTATAAAAAAGAACATCTCCCATAAATAAATTGACTGTATTATTTTACAGAGTTTTTCCTACATTAGGTGCAAGTGCCATAAAAAAGTAAATTTTATAACAAATATTAATATCACAAATCTGTAACTAAATTAAATTATTAAATACATAATAATAGATTTTTTCTTACAGTCATTTAATTGCTTACAGTAAATTCTCTGTATAATACAAAACAAAACACATAATTTTGCTGAATGTAAAATGAAATTAAAACTTTCATTTTTTTTTTTTTTTTACAGAGAAACTTATTTTTTTTCATAAAATATAAAAAGAAATCATAAAAAATAGTAAAAAAAAGTCTGGCAGCAAAAGTTACCAAACATTTACTGTCATATTAGTAAAAAACAAAAAAAACAAAAAAAAAAGTGTTGCACTGATTGTTTTTCAGATTATAATCCTAAAATATGGAAATCCTTTCTGCTGTTTCACACTGTAGTAATTTCACGTCTTTATTGTACTGATGATGACTCATAACCGGCAAAGTCAAAAATAATCTTTGAGTCGTTGAGATTGATGAAATAATATTTCCTGAACTTTTCAGGAAGCTTTTGAACAGCAGGTGTTTTAATATGATGTGTGTTAAGAATAACACTTACATATATATAAATGTAACAATACTTTCCCTGAATGTGGAGCAAATTACATCCAACGAAGGCTGTTAGAGCTGAAAGAGGCTGATATTATCTCGTCAATCTGAAAACCGGCTTACGATTATATTACTCATAATACTAGATCATAATACAGCTCAGCCTTTCTCTGTGGATTAGAGGGATATCTTATGCTAATGCAAAATTTGGACAGCGAGCACAAAACCTTAAGCTGTGGTAGTCTTTTTTTTGGCATCAATGAGCAAAAAAATCCATAATAACCTTTTAGCATATTGTAATTCAAGTGGCCTGAGATAAAACTAGACTCATGCGCTCCTCTCCGCTCGGTTTTCAAGCCTTTAAATATATATTCTGTGACAAGAGACTTTTAGTCATTTATAGGTGATTTCAGAGAGACGACGCTACAATTAACCTTCAGATGGTTAAAGTCTGATTCAGAGACAGAGAAAGTTGCAACAACTGCAAAACAAGCCCCCAAAAAGGATTTATTTCATGTTATCTGACCTGATACTGTATGCTTTTATATCTGTTTCTTTGTTTCTTTTGTCATATCTATCTGTCTGTCTGTCTGACTGTGTACAAAATAAATACAAAAGTTCTGCACAGATTTGGATGACATTTTCAGACAACTTGTGTATAATGACAAGGAACAGGTGTTTAGATTTTGGTGGTGATCGGTGATCCTGAACACCATCTGGAATTTATAATGTGAATTTATATTATTGCGTCAGTGACCCTATTGCCTTCACTAACTGCTGCCATCTAGTGGATGAAATATTTCAATGCCAGTGTGCTCCCAAAATACAGGCTTTCAATATAATCCTTCAAGTGCAGTTTGGTGTTGAGTAACTGACCCTATTGCCTTGGAGGAGGTCTGCGCTCTCTGAGTGTTTTTCTAGTTTGTTTTGTTTTTATTTTGAAGCACATTGAGTCTATACCTGTCATATGAAATGTGCTATATAAATAAACTTCAAAAAGTCTAAAAAGACTGACAGCAAACACAATAAAACATGCCAAACAGCGAAGCATTTCAAAGACGTAGAGGAAAGTGTTGCTAATAGTTTAGCTCCCTGCTAACAGTAGCTAAACGCTAACGGCTGCAGCTAATAAAGTCATTTTTGTAGCAAGCTCGAATCCCAGTCTGTCATCTCAAAGAGCGTTACAGTTTGCAGGTTTGCAAAGAAAACAGGATGATAATTCTTATAGAATTTTGCTATATTTTTTTTAATCTTTTCATCTTATTTCATCTTTAATCATTGACCTCTCTTTACCAAGAAACAGAAGAAAAAACATCAAATAATAAAGCTTTAAAATCACCAGCTGACTCTAGTTTGAGGGCTGTTTGCAGTTAAAAGGTTCATATAAAAGCTGAACCTGCCAACATCTGTGCATACATGAGAGATATCTACGGCTCAGTGGTTTCTGGATCCTAGGAGTTAGTTTTAAATGAGGAGAGATGTGAGGTAAATACTTTCTGTCTTTCAGAGGTTGAAGCAGGATCAGTGTGAGGTCCACAGTAAAGATACGTAGCGTAGAAGTATCATATGAGACAAGAAGAACAAATGAATCTATTGGTATCAAATCGCATGGATTTTTATGTGGTCTTACTCAGTCTTTTGGTATTTTTTAACCATTTTTAGCAACAAAAACAGGTAAATCTAGCAGCAAATGTGTGTAACAGACAGTATCAATCAAACAAAATTGCTAATTTCTTAAACATATGAGACGTAAGTCTTTTTCCAATACTTTTCCTATATATCGCTGAAACCTGACCTGAAAAGACCCCGGCTTTCAGCAGGTGTAAGACACTTTTATGTGGCATCTGCTGTGACTACCCACCTATTTCTTGTGCATCTGACCTGCTATCTCCCCCTAAAAATGTCTCTAAGTGGGTCTCAGAGAGGTAGTTAGAAAGCTTTCACAGTTCATCTTTAGAGATGAAATGAATTACCAGCAGAAAGAAGAAGCTGCAGAAGGTTTTTCTGCTGTTTTTATTTCCTTTTCCAGCCTTCTACACCTTTAACATGAGGGAACACAGAAGAACTGTGAGGAAGGACAGAAATATTCCTGCTGACCTTTCGGCGGGGCCTGTAGTGCTCACCTGTACATAAAGGTTTTTTCCGACTCGGTGGATTCTGATTCGATGGAGTCGTCCGTCTGCCAGGTTGGTGAGCACGGGGCTGAACACTTCAGGACTCCGGTCAGTCTGCAGGTGATACCAGATCTGCAGACTCCCTGCACACAGAGCAGGAAAAGACACGTTGCTCTTCTCCTTTAAATGGATCCCGTCAGAGCACTTTGTGTTGAGTGATTCGCTTTTGTGCTCAATGCAACTTTAAAAGCCATAGACTCGAGTCCGGTCCATGAGAATCACTCTGTGAGCAGGAGAGACGAGGATCCACCTCTTTACTGAAATACTGCCGATGCTTATATATAAATAGACCACTATATCTAAACTACTTCAATTGGCTTTTGAGATATACAAATATTTATCTCATCGCTGCTCGCTCCCACACAGAATAAGTCAATATCAGCACAGTGTTCCTCCCACACACACACACACACACTCTCGCTGGCAGATCAAAGAGTCAGATAGCTATGCATTGTCAAGTGGAGCTCGGTCAATATTACAATTCCCGGTCTGTAGGTGAAGGGCTTTGTGTAGTGATTCATTTCAAATCCTGAGAGTGCTCCTATGGATGAAGGTCACAGTGGATGAAGTGTCTCCTCTGCCCTTCAGTGTTTACAGAGACCTGCCCAACACGGGAGTTCTGCTTCAACACAAAAGAGTGTCTTAGGACGCCGACACGAGTCTGCGGAACAGCTGCACTGTCACTCAATGTGATGCTCGCAAAGTTTGGAGACAGCTTAGAGGCTGTCAGCTTAAAGCTTCCAGGCCTTTCTTGTGTCAGAGCGCCGAGATGCGGCACTGACAGCAGGAAACACTCAGCAAACAAGCCAGAACCTTTTACTTTTCCAATCGCCTCCGTGTCTCCATATTCTTTTATTATTTTATTTATTGTCTAAGATCTTCTGAAAGGTGTTTTCTTTTGTACATTCAAGGCTTTTAATTGTGCATATGGACCGGTTGAATGTAATAAAGAAAGAAGCAGACGAGGCGCAGAACTGCAGAGGTTAAATCTTTTCATTAGCCCATAATCGGTCTGCACAAAGTTGCGGGGGCAGCCGTGGTATTAAATTCATGCTGGCAGCTGTAGCACCAGTAAGATACACATTATCTGCATGTTCAGCCTCATTTTCTCTCCTGCTCAACAGCTAATACATGCAAATAAACGCATGATTTCCCAAGAATTGGATTTTAAGGGTTTTATGTGTTAATTAACCTCTTGAACCAACAACCGCTGGTGGGTTTGAAAAGTTTTCTTTACAAAAACCACCAGAAATGTTAACTTTCTGACATTCCTTTAAACCAAAAAAGAAGCTTAGTTGTGATATTTCTGTCATAATCATTTTATTCTACATGTCCCATAAAAAAATCACAAAAAATCAACCGTTTGCATGAACCAGATCCTGTTAAAACATTAAATTCTGCTCCTCAGAGACTCTGTGAAGCCAGGATTGATTCTGCTGAGACAAACGGTCACGTTTACACAGAGCCCAGAGGAGAGGACAGGAGAGGCTGTTTACACCGAGCCCAGAGGAGAGGACAGGAGAGGCTGCTGACATGGAAATAGTTCAATATCTATGGCATATTCATGACACTTGTGGGCACTTGGAAAAGTGTTGTATATATAAATGGTATTTAATTACAAATTTATCAGAGAAAATCCACTTGTGGTTTTTCCTTTTTCATGATTTATGTCATTGTAACTGTGTTATTCTGCACACAAGACATTTCTGAGATGTTTTCACTTCTAGCCCTGATTGTGCTGTTTCCACAGAGCTGCAGACTTCATATATATTTTATATATTGCCGTGAAATACAAGGCCACAGTGAGAGAAATGTGAAAAGACCCTGAAACATGTTGTGAAGAAATTTCTCACACCTGCACGTCCTTTTAACGCTTCTTGCTTTAAGGTTAAAAAAGCAATAAATCTATTGTTGTAGCTGGAGTGTGATTGAATCTTTTTCTTATTGAAAGGGAATTTTTTTTTTTTTTTGCATAAAAAATGACGATCTCGGAGTGAACTCTGGCGCGTCTCGTTTGCGGTGCAAAGTGGACGAGCATCTCTCTCTCTCTCTCTCTCTCTGTGTCTCTCTCTCTGTCTCTCTCTCTCTCTCTCTGTCGTGTCAAGGAAGAAATCTCCTGTGTAATTATGCAAAAATGATGTGGTAGCCATGGCAACATGATTGTGTCCGCCTGTGAGTGCAGGGATTTTCCCTGATGATCAAAAACACAAAAGGGTTAAAACAGAGATCAGACGTGTGTTACGAGCCCGTGAGGAATAACATCAGCCGCGTCCTCTTCTGGTCCGGCCTCTCATTATTCATCATTCATGATATTTATTTAGGGTCACATGAGATCCAGATGAACATGCAGCTCTAAGCTCACACCAGCCTGTTTCTCTGTGAGCTCTTCACACCGTAACACTCGTTAAATAAAAACACTAATTGTGACTTGTTATTCCAAAAACAGGTTTGCAGATTCCACCCCCGCCTCAAACTCTTCCTCAGTCTCACAGAGGAGAAGAAGTGAAACTGGAGGGTGACACACGGCTAATAAGCGACAATATCTGCCTCCATGTTGGATTCTCTCAGGTCCATCAACAACCAGCACGATCAACCAAAGGATGGTGTTTTTCTGCACCTTTAACATGAGTCTGCTATTACTGGTAACAAGATCATTAGGTTGTTGAAGTCATTTTATTGTTTGCTTTCGATTTTGTGTTTTGTTATTTTGTTTTGTTTGAAATAAACTTATCGTACATGCTTTTACCAGTGTAGCATGTGCAAACCCTGCAGTTTAAACATAACATTCCCATAAAATCCCATAAACTTGTTTTAGGGATATATTTTTTCTCCTGGATTACAGTTAAAGGAAATTGTTCCAGTTTGTTTAGGAGAAAAAACTACCTGAATATGTTTACTGAAAGATCACGGTTAAAATAAATAAGTTTGTTACATTACCTGGGTTCTGTTTAGGTAATTAAACTACTTGGTTAGCTTTAGAAAAAGATCGTTGTTTGGGTTAAAATTTGTGCGATTGTCACATAAATAACTCGGCGTTGACTTGGTAAAAGTCCATTATTTGTTTGACCTGATAATTTGGAAGATCCAGATCATTTTCATATCCTCAGATGCTGAATAACTTCAGGCAAAGACAGATTGAAACATAAACTACTTCTCTCAGGTAACTCAGGTATGTAGGTTGAATAATTTATTTTGTCCCTTTTCAAATAAAAATGAACTTAGCGCCTTAAAGACTGTGCCTGCTTTTGCATATTCATGAGTGCAAGGTCACCATATTTGAATTTGACACTGAAAATTTGCTGAAAAATGATTCCATGATTTTAACTGAATATGCAATAAAAACCTTTAAAATATTAGAGAAAAAACAAAACCTTGAAAATAATAATAATATTTTTTTGTGTCCAAGGACGCCCAACAACATCAGGCAAAGAGATGAAACAAAAAAACAAAAACCCTGCACTGAATGACGAGTTTCCAGCTTCTTCTAAAAAGATTTTTCACATCTGAGGAAGCTGAAAATCAGGCAGGAACTATTTAATCTAAGTGAATCTTGAATAATATGCACTGACTGTTATCAAATCATAACTAAATGAAATAAAGTTTAAATTTATGTCTCATTTCTCATCAAATAGGAATTTTACACAAAAAATTTGCAGTGAATCCACGATTTGAAAAACAAAGACAAACAAAAAATGCAAAAGAAATCTTTAGAATTCTAAGTAAAAAAACAAACCTGCACTGAGAGACTTCACCCCTGAGCACAGCCACTAATTGCCTTTAGTGGGTTATAAAAAGAATTCGTTTTGACACCTGGTTTAATCACCGAGCGACTCGACTGGAAAAGGTTTTGGTTCCAGGACTGGAAAACCCTTTCAAAATAAAGCTCCATTTTGGGTCGTCATGTTGAATCACATCACTGTCATTTCAACCGACGGCGACGCTGAAGGCGCCACACATCAAACAGGACGTGGTGTAAAGCGTGCAGCATTTTATCTGACAGGATTGGAAATGTTTAATGCAAATATGATGTTTTCAAATGGATCTAAACGTATAAATTAACCAGCATAATGGAGCAGCTAAGCAGCATTTCCTGTGGAAGACGTGTTTGCAGGTGCTAAATTTATCCTGCTGGCTGTGCAGGGGAGGTTGTTTTCTGCAGATAGCACTTAAAGAAGTATAAATATTTAGCTATATATGTCACTGCCATAAGTTATTACTGTATAGCTTTCATTCACTCTGTTACTGTCGGAGCTGCACGTACCGTTCTTGGCCAGGATGACAGCGATGTATTGCTGGCTGAAGGTGCTGACAGTCAGCAGCATGGCCGGCCTCTGGGAGGTGACGAAGCTGAAGGCCATGTCCTCTCTGGCTCTGCTGCTGCTCTCCGTGGAAACACTGGAGGCCTGCGAGCTTCTGTTCTGCATCACTGAGAAGGGCTCCTGGAAGGTGTAGGTCACAGAGGACTCCATGTCGAAGGACACAGACACCTCTGCACACATGAGGACACAAAGACAGAGAAAGAATCATGGCCGGGAGCTCTTTCACAACTGTTTTTGAAACAAGATTAAAAGACTGAGCCGGAGCTCGTGGCCTCCAGAGGCTGAAATGCTCATTACACCTCAAAATATGAAAGAGGAAAGCTGGAAACACAACCTAATCAAAAGTTGGGGGAAAATGTAGTTCGTGCCCGGTGGTTAAACCGACAGGGAGGCTGCAGTTTTGAATGAAATGTGTCTTTCTTCAAAGGTGCAGAGTGATATACAGCTGCACAAAAACTCCCCGGGAAGGTGCATTTCCAGTTTGCCAGAGACACTATTAGTCTCCATGTTGCAGAGCTAAGCTGCAGCCACATAATATTGAGTTTTGTGTTTTCTGCTCCTTGCTTTTACCTTTTAAATCCTGCAGAAAAAAAGACACATTTCTAACAGATAAACTCACTCGATGCCTTTCTGTAATGCACAAACATGGCGGAGTGATATAAAGGTGGGGGTGGGTAGAAGGCTAATAATACACACTGCAGATATGAAGCAAGCACATTATTAAACTTCATCGCGGAGAACACGATGACTCTGATATAATTCAACAACAAACCAGCGGCTGCAGCAGCACCGCGGGGATTCCAGCGTTGTCGATCAATGCCATTCAGATCACTGTTACCTCAACAAAACCGCCTTAACAAGCCGCCGTGTGCTTTTTCTGTTTTGTTGTGTAAAAAAAAGTCAAATTTCTTACCTTCGAAATTAAACACACAGCTCCTGGGGCCAGATGCATAAACCATGTGCATGCATAAAAAAACCCCTTTCTCACACATAAAGTGGTGTTTATAAAGAGAATGTGAACACGTCGTTCAGACTGAGCGAACACACAGTTTTATTTGAGATAGCTGCAGGGAATATGAACATGAAAATAAGGTGAGAAACGCAATCTTAAAATAAAACAATAGTTTTAAGGTGTTTATCTGTTTCACTGACAGTGTTATTATGTGTTTCAGGCTGCAGAGCTGTCAGTGAAACCCAATCAGGTGCATTTATAATCTCTAACTATTCATGATTTATCGTTCTTTTGCTCAATCATGTCCCTGTTAATGATCACTTTCTTTAATCATGAAGCACTTTGTGAAGTCTGTTTCGACAAATGAATGAATCATGGATCATCCTTCTGACGTTTAATAATAATAATAATGATGAGGACATTTTACAGGGATGATGTTTTGCAGGAATATGCGATGAATTTGTGGTATGAAAGCTACAGCCATGTGTAGTAACAGCTGTTCTTGCATCGTTGGAGAACCTGGAAATTGCACTTTTTCTTAACCTCGCTGACAGATCCAACGCGTGCTGCAGCAGGACGCGACTTTCCAGATGTTTGAAGGCAAAGTGTGAATGAGGAAATGTGGCTTGTGCACGTGTGCAGCTCCACAGTGAATGGGATGTTTATCCCCTTTATGGGTGGATGTTTAAGGGGAGTTAGCAGGTCAGCGGTGTTCTTCATCTCAAGGCTGTGAACCTGAAGATGAATGTGAGATGCAGCTCAGCACTGTCTCAAGCTTTTCTGGTGTTAAATCCTGAATATAAATGACTTAATTAATCTATTCATCCATCAATTTAACCTTTAAAAAACATATTTTGTCTTATCTTTGACATTCAAGACTGATACAAAAAGGATCCTCTAGCCACCAAACATTACACTTTTTTAAATGATTGAATGTTTGGTAGCAGGGCTGAAGTTGTTTAAGATTTATGCAGAAATAGTAGAAAAAATATGAATCTGTTGAGTTTTTACGGCTGTTTTTTGGTCAGACATTTTTGTACCTAATGACTTCAGACGGTAGTAAATTAAACAGACATCTGAGGGTTAAGATTTATAGTAGTTTCTGAAATCCGTTTTTCACTTATGTCCCATAAGTTGTTGCAGAATTTTGCCACTTTCTAAATTTCAAAAATAGCTAAAACTGGTAAAAAAAATCCTCCAAAATATGACATCAATACACCAAGACCGTTGGAATAATGGAAAATCCATCCTGTGGTGCTTTGTTTTCAAAACCTTTATACATATTCTGGAGATTTCTGTATTTTTGGCGATAGTATAGTGAGCATTTCTGTTCTCTAGACTGCTGAGAAAGCAGCTTATTGACAATAAACACAGAAAATAAAAGTGCAATATCAGAACTGTGCAATATTAATACTTTTCTCTGTGTTATGGTGCAGTTTCAGCTGTTGAGTCTGTCTATATTGCACATATATTTCCTTTTCTTCTTGTTTAAAATGTCAATGCTTCTTGTTAATATCGCTGGTTTACTATTTATTGATTTTTCATTGAAGCTGCCTTCTGTTTTTGCTGCACGCTGCTGCTGTAACCCTGAAAACATCCTTGTTGTGGGACTAATAAAGGAAATTTTACAGTATATAGATCCTCTATACACTAAACACCAAGGGGTTAATTATGTGGTTTATGTGCAGCTTTATAAGTGCAACAAAAGGAACACACATGCACCTTTTTGTCTTTGTGCGTGGATAAAGTTTTAGTTGTGAATCTGCACAGGTTTTCATGCATGCGGCCCCAGGAGGTGAGCAGGAGTACGGGAGTGTGCAAAGGAAGGAAGCCACAGTTTTCTCACAAACCGAGGCCCCATTACATCACTGTCTTGTTCGACATTGCTGCAATAACACATTTACAATGAGAGCGCCGGGGTGCAGTCTCTGCAAGTAGCACATCCAATGAAGCAGGTAATCTCCAGGCAACTGCTGCTGGGCTGCATATCACTGCTGGGTAAAGTACTAATATATTTATACTCTAAATAAATACCAGAAAATAACTCTGACAGTTTGCTTTGCAAGGAGGCGACGCTCGTTGTTTAATCACACTCTTTCTTTTTAATGTGCTGTACTTTCGTTGTGTCAAAACTTCAACGGCACGGAGCTTTGAAAGTCTGCCATACAGCTGAAAGCATTTATTTTACTCCTCACAGTTTAACTCCCAGAGAGACACGGATCAAAAGGAGAGTCGGCGACCTGCATGTGATGCATCTGATAGGCAACACAACAACGCGTCTCTCTGTGATATGATCCAAGCTGTAATAAAGCAGAAATATCTCTGAGCAGAAGTGGGATTAACTGTATCCTGGCACTTTCATACGAGCACACTGAACAAGAGGAAACAGTGTAAATAGTGCAGTGTGGTCCGTCACATTTGCAGCCAGAAATTTCATCCCCCTGTTGTCGTGAACACGTCAAACTATTTCTCTGGCTGTTTGCTCAGCCTGCTGCTCTGCTGGGCTTTGGGTCGGCGTCCTCGCTCTGTTCTGTGCATCCTGCAGGAGATAATTTGCTCTAATGCATTTTAAATGTTCTTGGAGTCTGGAGCCAGGACAAGTATTAATTGCCTCTTGCATTACTTGCATTTTTATCGACGCGCCGTAATGGAATAACCTTGGCAATGATCGATTATTTATTTGCTGTAATCAACATTAAGAGTGAAGCTTTTCGTCTCACCTTGGTTACAGGTGGTTCCTCCGTAGGCCGACTGCGAGCAGTCGCACACGTAGCCGTTGCTCTTCTCGATGCACCTCCCTCTGTTGTGGCACAGGCTGCTGGAGCCGCTGCAGTATCCGGGGCAGCCGGAGGTGACCCCCGGCGTCATCTTGGCCCTCTCCTCCAGATCAAAGCTCATGCCGTTGATGGTGAGCGTCCGGATGCAGCCCAGGAAGCCTCTCTGCTGCGACGCCGTTCCTCCTGAGAGGATCACAGCCGTTAGTCACGTCTAATGCTCGCTGCTCAGAAGCATCTCGGATGATTTTATATGATCCCCTTTAAGGCTGATGAGGATTTACGACAAACATTTACTTAATTCCAGTTTGCATCTGGGGCAACTCTGTCGGCACTAAAGCGTGCGAAACCTCATTAAGACTAAATATACAGCGTAATGGACAAAGACGGGTTTCCAGGAAACATCATTGTGAGATGCACGGAGAAAACAAATGTTTGTGACACAGTGACAGCTGCTAATTTACGCTTCAGAAAAGGTGGAAGACGGATGACTTCTGATGGAGACTATTACATTGTTATAGCTGTAATTTATCTGGTGAACAGGTGGGGATGATTTGCCTTCATGGTCCCCTGAGACTGACAACTGTTAATGAAGCTTCATCATAAGTTTCTTAATTCCTCTGGCATATGTCGAGCGCTGTATTTTGATGACACTAGCAGCATGAATCCCATGTTACTACTGTAATATGTAGCAGGAGAACAGCTGGAGAACAGCAGAGATATCATCGTTAATTACTGCTGGGGATGTATAGAGCTATACGGGCTTTCATGCTATTAACCCGAGCTGCAGCTGATTATTATCACATTACTTTTCCAAGCAAGAAACAAATGAAGTTCAGGTGTTGACCTTGGGTAGCTAAGGTTAGGAGAGCCCAATGTTCAGCATATAGGACCTGAACAGACAAACTATATATATATATATATTGCCCCAGAAATGAATGCAACGTTATTGTAATAAGACCAATTCATGCTGCTGATATAATTATAATATAACAGGATTCTAATTCTTAAGAAAATATTAAAATGTCAGAGCAAAAATGATGTTATGTGCTGTGTTCAGGTCATATAATAGTGGGTAAAACCTGCTGTTTGTAATGTGTTGCTGACATTATTAAATAAAAAACCTGCATGGAAACAATCAAGGTCAGAATTATTATTTCCATCTAGCTGCTTTATTCGTCTCATATGTCTAAATATAAGCAGAAACCATAGACTGTGTAAAAGAAGTGGCTGCATTTTAGCATTTTGGTCACCGTGCAAACCTTTAGCTTGGTTAGCTTCCATACTTCAATGTTAACCAAAAACAATTAAACAGCTATTTAAAGTCCAGGTAAAGCAAAAATGTATTTGTGATCTAAGTTTTCCAAACCACAGAAAAATGTGAAAAATTTGAATCCGAAAAAAATCGCCAAGTGTGAAAAATTAAGTTGTGAAATGGGGCTTTCTGATGCTATTACATGCATTACGGTACAAACGCCACCTGCAGCTACTGCTCATTGTCCCCACACGGCACTCTGTCATTACCGTAATGCATGTAATAGCATCAGAACGCCCCATTTCACAGCTTTCAGGGGCAGTTGGAATGGTTAAAAATGCACGGAGAAGCGAGGAGTTACGGTAATTTGAAATACACATGCGCCGCGGCGTCTCCAAATCGCACCATCATTTACACAGTTAACATAATGCTTTGTTGAGGAAGTCTTGAAACTAACGACTGAAACCATAAAGTCATGAAGGAATTGTTTGCTGAGGTAATAAAATGAGAAGTAGGGTCATTTTCTCATAGACTTCTATACAATCAGACTAATTTTGCAGCCCCCTGCTGGCCATTAGGAGGAATGCAGGTTTAAGGCATTTACTTGAGCGTTTTGTTCAAAAGAAGATGTTTTCTGCTTCGAGCTGCATCCATCCCCGGTTACAGTATAATTGGACTAAAACATGATTCTGTGAAATGAAACTTCCTTCATTAAAGAGAAGCATGTATCTGCCACTCTCCACTTTAATCTATTAAATAAAAATGGAAGGAGCCTTTAAATAAATAATTAACAGCCCTTCTGTGTTACATAATATACTGTGAGGCTATTCAATATTTAAACATTTTAACAGCAATAATCCTATGTGGAGTAGGTGATAAATTCCACATTAATTCCAATGTTCTGCGCTCCAATATTCTATTATCCATCCAGGCTTCCTCAGGCTGTAAAACTCCTCGACTCATCCTCAGAACTCAACCATAAAAAAGACTTTTTTTTTTATCACTCCTGCATAAAATAACTACAACTCACATGTCGTTGTGCAACCTTGTGTTGCAGAATAACAATAAACAAACCTGGTGATAGTTTTTTGTGACTTACAAGCTTCATCTTCTGTCACATAGTGCTCTGGATTTATGGATTTGTTGATAAAAAATGTGATAAAATATGAAAGAAGTGGAACTAGTGTGTTGTTTTTGAGCATGTCATGGTAGGTTTAACAAAGCAAAAGTAATAAAATCTAAATGTAATGTATGTTTTTGTATGTTTCATTAAATATTATGTATAAAATACTAGATTATTTCCATTTTATTTGCTAAAATATCATTTTTTTTGCACATTGACACCTCACACCTTCATTTATATAAAGTATTGTCACCTGCCTGCTTGTGCAATAAGACGTATTCTACATTTCTTAATTTTTATTAATGATGGATTAATAAATTAATTTAAGTTTGTATGTTTTCAATTTAAAAAATCTAGTAATTGTGGCAGAACAAAAATAACAAAAAATATAAATGATAATTGCTTATCAATGATCATTTCAGTATATTTTTGGGGAATTTTTGATTATTTTAGGTTTGCATATTTTCTGAAAAAAAAAAATTCCTATTTTTCTATAGTGTTATATTGTTTTTATTGTATATATGTTGGCAAAACTAAAACCAACGGATTTACATAAAATATAATTAAAAAAATAAATTATCATTTTATTTATTTTTAAGTCTGCATGTTTTGTTGGAGTCTGTATATTTTTCTACTATCTTTTATATACACATAAACTTCCTTTTTCTGTCTTTTCTTGGTTGGAGTAACTGTAGCAAAACTCCATTTCTGACTCTAATCCTGATTCCAAACTTTTAAAATGTTACTTTTTTGCCTTTATAAGCCACACGAACACTAATATTAAAGTTATGAGAGCGGCTGTAAAATTACACCTTTGCACCTCCTTATGAAAACAATTAAATCTCCACCTAATGACAGGTTCTGCACAGATCAACGGAGGATTATTGCTTCCATTTGTCACTTCTCTCCTCTGATAGATTATTTCTGGAAGTAAATGACCCGTTAAGTGCACCAACTGTAGGCCTGCGGTAAAAAGGAGAACACGTGAGAGAAAACACACTATTTTAAATGGGGTCTGTCCCCTCCAGAGAGCTGGTGTATTATTAAGGAGACACATTAAAATGTCAGAGGGGGGAAAGGCTGCTGGAGAAATGTGAAAGGTAGAGAGAGAGCAGCCATGTTCCCCAACCGGAGCAATAATGAAAAAATAATAAAATACATTAGTTCTTCACAGTAGCTTACAGGGCAGGTTTGTATTTTTTAAAGACAGTTATTGTTGGCTGTAATTGCTTCCACTCTCCATTTGAGCGGAGGAGAGATGCCTTTGTAGTGTGACCACATTGTGAGAGATAAGGGTAAAAAAAACGCAGTCCTTTCTGTGCGGGAAAATCATTTCAAAGTTCAGCCGGAGCTAATGTGAGACTGCCTGTCAAAAATTAATTTAGTCACAAATCAAGCATCTTCTTTACAGTGCTTTCACAAAAACCTTTAACCTTTAATCTGAACCTTTGCTTTAAGGCTGCAGAAATCAATATTCCATATGTGAAAGGTGATAAACCCGACCCTCCACTGTTTTACTGTCTTTCAGCTCATTGCTTCCGTTTTTAATCGCCCACAAATTTACTGTTTTGGTTTCACGCTCAGCGACCTCGTTTACAGCAGTCGTTTTCTGTAAAAGTTTTCAGACCCAAACAGCTCAGACACAGTTAGAGACGAGCTGCTCGACATAATAAAGCTTTTAAAGAGACAGAAACTAACAGAACTGATCCAGCTGACCTCAGTCAGTTAACCCTCTGAACCCTGACGAGCTGTTTCAGGGCGTTTTTCTCTTTTTACATTTTAGTCACTGTGGCTTCACAGTGACTCTGAGGAGCAGAATTTAATGTTTTTAACAGGATCTGGTTTGTGCAAATGCTTTATTTTTGACAATGGTTTAAATGAGACATGTAGAATAAAGTGATTTTGACAGAAATATCAAAACTTTGAGCTTCGTTTCGGTTACTAGCGGAAACTTTTGTATCTATGATGTGTTCAAGGACTGTCGGAAAGCTCAAACTTCTTTTGGGGTGATTTTTCAAAGCAAACACACTTTTCTGCAGGTTGAGAAGGTTAAATAATAAGTAACCTGACTTTTTACACAGAGTAAAGATCTGAGAACAAAGAATATATTTCATTTGATTTGTTTACGATATTTCTTTATATATTACTGGATAATGGAGGACAGAGGCAGATTTCCATTTGGCCTGTGATATCAATAAATAATACTTCTTATAACAGTCATCAGGGATCTGTACCGGCCGATACTGCAATCAGTGAGAGGCTCCAAAATCTGTATCGGAGTAGCTTTAGTCAATAGGATACGGACCATTGTTCCCATTATTCCTTCAGCACATCATCAAAGAAACAAAGAAATATCGCTTCAAATGCCTTGAAAAAACACACTGCAGCAGCTGGAGTCCAGTGAGTGCTGGCCTTCATCCCTAAAATTATGATATTTCATCATATGACACAGCTTTAGGCACATAAAGCACTTGGTTATGGTTAGGGGGAGATTGTGGATTAAAATGATCACTTACGTTTAATTAAAATAATATATAAAGGGCAATAAACTGCAGGAGGAGTGTATATACTGTGGGACTAACGGGGCTTTGGAGGAGCAGGTTTTTTCTCTGCGGTGATAATGGCCCGTCCAACAAATGGGATCTTGCTCCAATGGGAAATTAGTCTGAAAATTGGGGCTGTGTGAGCGATAGGACACTGGAAAGACGGCACAGTAAAAGTGAGTGTTGGACTGAGGTTCACCACTTTGATTAGGTGAATATATTAATATTTTGATAGCATCTTGCTGTTCCTCGCCCCTGAAATCACTGAATGCGGGCCAGAATAAACCCATCTGTGGTGGAGGTGCAGCGAGCCTGACAGCAGCCTACCTACAAACAGCTGGCTGCTGAGCCGTAAGCGGAGGTGTCCGTCAGCCGGAGCCTCCAGGAAGCGCAGGGGGAGCTGGTCCACCTGCAGGGACGCCTCCTTCACGTTGCGCTCTGCCCTCACGTAGTGCCACTGCCTGTCATTCAGGGGGAGGTGGGACTTCACGGACAGGACCGCTGGACCGTTTCCCACATCAAAGGAGAAAGTCACCACTGAGGGAGCTGTCAGGCCAGTGGGAATACACACACACACACACACACACATGACAGCCAGGTCAGACTGAATGTGGTATAAGGTTTTTTATGTTCCTCTATCCTCCCTTTCTGATGCAATGCGATACAATGCTGCTGGGAAAACTTGATGACCTGAATAGATTTATGAGGGGGCTCAGCTGACAGCTCGTCAATATTTTACAACGTCTCCGATGCTGCAGTAATACATAATGGCTCCAAATATCCCGAGAACTCCTCCCTCAGGTTTGTGAACAAAACACTCTATAATCAACAACTGGAAATCTTTTTTAACACCTATAATAAATAAACTAATCCACCGCTGCCTCTCCCTGGAACGGATAAGTCTTGTTAAATATCATGTCCCTGAATTCTTTATTTGCAATCCTAAAAACACTTAGAAGAACGGCGTATTTCTTTATTAGTAAAACGAGTCAATCTTTGGCTCACATATATCTGATTTGCAGTATTTTATCTCCTTTCTTCCTGCGGTAAATCTACAAGGTAATCTCTCCCATCTGCTGTGTTCATTAAGGATTTCCGCTTCACTACATGGGTAGTAAGGAAATGCTTTTAACGTCAACTGTGACAGCGTGACATAGCTGTTGACTGTGTCATTAGGATTACATCACGCTGTGCGGACCTGACAGCCTGCTTCTCTGGGAAATTAAACTGTCAACTACAGTACAGCCAGCGTTTTCAACCCAGAGAAGAAAAAATACATCACTGACAGCTTTTGTGGGTGTTTTCATGTATTGCTATTTTTTCTTTTCCTTGCATTCTGCGAGCATGTCCTTGTCATGTACTCCTCCCGTCTCTACTTTTCTATTCTGGTGCGGCTTTGACTCACAGCTGAGCTCCACTCGGATGAAGTCCTTGAGGCCCTGGTTCTCCAGAAACACTCCCGAAGGAGCGCTGGTCTTGAAGTAGAAGGAGATATCAGAGGCGAGCTCGGCCTGCAGAGTGGGGAAGTAGAGGTAGGAGGACTCCTGGTAGAAAGACGCCGCGTTCCATATCGACTCTGGAAGACAAGAGAGAGATGAAAGCAAAGTGGAGTGGGAAGATTCCTGACTGAAGGACGTTGCTACCAAATAAAGATGCTCAATGTTCACGCGTTTTTTGCAAAAAAAACACCAGAAACTGCTTCCTTTTCATTCTGCACCAGATTTTCAAACTGTCAAACTCACACACTTTGTAATCTGCAGTAACCTCCTTGGTTTTCCAAGGAAAGAGGTAAATGTATTTTGAGGTATTTTAACCATTATTTCCAATCTTTTTGTGTGAAGATTTTTGCTCTTCAATGAGCTGTTTTATTGGAGAGCGTAAAATAAATCCATAACTTCTGTTCGGAGAGGATTCACTGCAGTGGGATGCTGAGGTACCGGGGTTAAATGATAATGTCAAAAAATACCATTAAATTAAATCAGTTCCTCGTGTAAAAATGACTATGACTGAGACTGTTTTATTAAAGGAGCAAAGGACTGCTGGAAGGTAATAATATTGTCGAGACACTAAATGCAAATCACAGAAGGGATTTCGACTGTCAGACAAGAGAAAATGTACAATTATATTTATAAAACATGATGCATTGCTGCAGATTAAACTACCCAGCAGGATGTAAAGGAGTTAAAATGATCACAACCATAAACATCTACATGCAAAATTAGTAGCAGTAGCAGTAAAATGCAACCACCTGCAAATATTTTACTTCAACTTTGCAGCTCTGGTTCAATAAAACATTTAAATGGATTTGTGCAGGTAGAGGACCTGCTGGGATCCTTTGGACCCAGAGCAGCGTCAGATGTTGGCATTTTATTGAGTTTCCTGTTAGTGAAATTCTCTGAGTGAACAGTAGCCATGTTTCCATTAAAGTCAAGGCGAATTTTGATATGTTGCATTAAAGAAAATGCTAATTAGGGACGTTTCGAGTGAATAAAAAAAGCTGCAGTAACGTACTTTGGTCAGAAGATGGCAGTGTAATGTATTACTGTAGGCTAATCTGTCAGTAAACAGGAGAAGAAGAGAGAAAACAACAACAAATTGGAAAACTTTGGCCAAACGGGAGAGAAAATGAAGAAAAAGTCTTCAGGATTAAACGTTTCCTTCTCCCGTTAAGACGATGAACTATTTTTCCGAAAGAGACCGTTCATGAACAAACTTATTGTTTTGATGTTTCCAGCGAGCTTTTCTCATGCAATTCTTCAAAATGCACATCAAAACTCACTGATGGATTCACGGCTAATGTCCATAGCGTTCTTTTGAACATGTAGTTCCTGGAAATTTTAGTCCCTTGGTACTTTTCAAGCACCTGAAAGGTTCCTTCTGCTCATTATTATCTGTGTTTCCTCCACAGTCTGAAAGTCTGAGCTAAGAGCAACCTGTTGTGGTAAGAGGGCTGCTTTTGGTTTTAAACTGCAGTTCTGTTTCTGCTTATTTCATCTAAAAACTGTGCTGAAAAGCCCTGAGAGACTCTGGTTGGATGTGAAAGGCAGAGGAGGAAAAGGAGTCTGAAAGCATTTGTCCCACACAGTAAATCATCTGCTGAGTATTCGATGGTTATTTATTTGTGCTTCAGAACATAACTGCCATGAAACAATCACAAGATAGCGTTTTATTTCTCTTCTCCTCGCCGTCTCTCCGAGCTCGCTCCAGTGACCTCGCTCTTTCTCTCTCTCCCTCTTTTTTTTCCTTAAATGAGTCTGGAAGCAAACAGCAGAGCCTATACCTTTACTTTAGATGTTATCAAACACAGAGAAATGTTCTCCGCTCGTTGTAAAACGCATTTACACAGTATAACGGACTGATCAAACAGAGGGGAGAGGTTAAATATTACTGGATCTATATAGTCAAATAACTAAATATTTAAAAAAAAAAAAAAA
>CAFUXE010000247.1:320787-340194 GCA_903364295.1 Serranus cabrilla
AAAAAAAAGGAGCAGTATGAAGCCTGAGCTTATTACTATTAATACATTTTATTTGTATTCCGCTTTAAAAGGTACTTAAAGACGCTTTAAATAATAAAAGACAATAGCAAGATGGTTATCGTCAGCAGTACACATACAAACACAATAAATCAATAAAATATAATAAAGAATCGCAGTTCGTGATTGTCACTTCTGAATGATGTCATCCATCAAAATGGTTTTAAATCAATAGAGGAGATGAACAGCTGAAGCAGCTACTTTCAGGAGCACGCCGAGTTCCTCAAAAGGTCCCCGAGGAAAGGCTTTTATTGTGAAAGGCTAGATTGTGGCTATACGCTTCCAATTCAATACAACTGGATTAGTTGAGGCGCAAAAGCTCATAAAAAAGGAACCTGATTCCTAAAAAAAGGGACTTTTTCATCCTGAATTATTCAGGATCTGTGTGACAGCAATCAGGATAAATACAATAAAAACATTTTTAAATATGCATTAATAACAAGGAAGTGTGTGAAGGCTTTTATCAAGAAAAACACACATATATTTTGAATTAGTCTTGTGCAGATTTAATGTCCAGAAACATCTGCACTTGGACTTTAAATTGAATCATGAACTAGATTTGTTAATAATCTTGAAAAAGTCTTCAACACAATGTTTTGAATGCTGGTTTTGCAGGAAGTACGGTGGTGCAAAACCTCATGAAACTCAACCTTGTTCTGGAAAAAAACGAAACCAAACTGCTATTTTTCATCCTGTAATATCTGCATTTTCAAATGAATCACAAGAAACAAACACCCCCAGTGTGTAAAGGCTTTTATAAAGAGATATAATGTAAATATGTCACAGGTTTATTACACGTCTTGTGCAGAACTTGAGACATATTTGATGTCGTCCACTTGATTTAAAACTGAATCATGGGGGTTTGAACTAGATGTGACTGCAGATGAGCTGCTTTACATTCCCTGCCCTTTGTCCAGCCTCACTGTGGGACATGAAGCAGTAAATATCTACAACCTCTTTCATGTTCCAGTGCTGCTGTCCAGCCCTGCACCCCCCCCCTCCAGACAGACACTGGCACCCCCGCCTGGCTGCACAACATTAGTTTGTACGAGACGGACCTACTGGCAGGTCCGGCACATTTTATGAGGTTATAATCCACGCAGCCAAATGTCTGACTTGTAACAGAGCAGATTAATTTTAACTTTCTATCCATGGATAAACACATGAGTCATAAGGACATCATCGGGGCTTAGCTGTGCCTCTGATCAACCCTAAGCCTGGGAATCCAGCCTCCATCTGCAGCCAAATCTGGCACCGTAGCTTCAACAGTGAGGTGATCACCTACTGTCTCCATAACAACGCAGCGGGCCGACGTGGTAGACGGCCTGCGAGCCCGTTCTGTTGGTGTCTCCAATCACGATCTGGCTCACTGGCAGGTGGTCTTTATAGGAGAGGATCCCCGTGTCATTAGCCCTGCGGCACACACACACAAAAAGTGAAATAAATAAATAGCTACACAGTGCCCTCGGGGTGGGTGCCTTTCTGGGGGTCCAGATAAAGGCACCCATTTTTCTGCATTAGCACAGAACGCAGAGTAAACACATTAAAAAGGGAGCAATCTATCACAATGCAGACAACTGCCTGTGGAAATATGCAAACTGAGCCGAACGGAGAGAAGCTTTGCAGCGGATTAACATACAGTAAACAAAGACATTCAGAGCGTCTAATACAGCAGGAATATAATGCAGCCTTTGTTTCTCCCTCGCAAAAGATGATTAGATTGATCATGATTGTAATATTATGTATGAGCTGTAATTAATCATTACGGGCCAAACGCTGCTGTATTGAATAGTTGTAGGAATCTGCGTGAACATGCTGGAGATGGATGCAGCAGGAGAACGTGGAGCTGCTCTCCGTGTCTCACAGAGGTTTTAGCCATTTTGGAATATTCTCCCTGAATTGATGAATTGGCTGTTTAATCATAGGTGGTCTTTGTGTGGGTTATCTCAGGGCAGTTTATGGATATAATACAAAGAGATCATGAGAGATCATTGATCTTTAGGTTTCCCCCTAATGGTCTTGTCCCTCTTTCTTATTCAAATGCATTTATTCATATTTGGAGCCTTTTATTTAGATCAGAATGGGCTCCAATACATCCAGTTTCCTGTTTATTAGGAACACCAAGATAGAACTAGCAGTCTGAAAACAGTCCTGCAGTAAATCCTCCTTCCATGAAGGTTGGAGTGTTCAGTTGTTGTTGGTTTATTGTTTTGCAGAGGTGTTGATTCATCCACTTCATCACTGTGGGGGATGGATTGGTTGTAAAGTTGAGACTTCTGTACTTTACTTGAGTATTTCACTTTAACTTCTACATCTCACATCCTGTCCAGTGAAAACTAGTAGAATTATAATAGTTTTCAAAAAGAAACTAGATTAAATGTTCCTTCAAATGTTGAAACATTCTCCTTCTTCTTCTAAAACAAACATCTAAAAGCCTCTTGGCTGTTTTTCTGACACCAAGTTGATTCTTAGAGAATATGATGCACTGCTGCAGGTTCAACTACCCAACAGGAAGTACAAGAGTTAAAATGAGGACAACCTAAAACATGCTCATGCAGAATTTGTAGTTGTAGCAGCAACATATTGGTGAAAATACTTGCATACCTTTTACTGAATGCTGACTTATCTTAGAGTTACAATGAGGACAACCTTAAACATGCAAAATTAGTAGCAGTTGCAGTAAAAGATTAAGATGAATTACTTCTATTAATCCCACAACGGGGAGATTCAACCTCTGCATTTAACCCTTCCTTATTCAGAACACACCATGCAGGAGCAGTGGGCTGCACATGTCTGCGTGCATTTCTGCAACATACACAATAATGCAGCAGTAATAATAATCCAAAAACATCAGATATAATGGTGAAACACTGGCAGGGGACATTTTACTGCACTATAAATACTTATACATTTGAAACGTACAAACCTTTTACTGACTTTGAATGCAGGACTTTTCACTTAAGGACGTGAAAACCACATTTGAACTTGAATTGCAACAAACAGATGTATTTCTGTTATTCAGCCGACCGGCACTGATATAAATGGGATGGATGAAATAATAGAAACACTCTTAGAATAAATAATACATTGCAAAATAAAAAGGGAATACAACACTCTCTCTGGTTGGAAATGTGAAATGGTTAGTGTGTCTGCAGCGTACCACGCGTCCGTGTCGGCGTCACAGTTGCAGAAGTAGTTCATGTCGATGCAGTTCTCCTCCAGGCTGCAGGAGCACTGCTGCACGCCCGGCAGGAAGCCTCCCCAGTAGCTCCGCTTCTCCCCTTCCCCGTCCAGCCACCAGGTCAGAGGACTGCCATCTGCAACAAGACAGCGGGCCGTTAGCGCCTGACGCCTGCCACCGCCGCGGCTCGGGCTCAAGTGGGTCAAGGTCAGGGGTTATATTTGGAGGATGCATCGCTTTGCTTCGATGACTTTATCTTAAAATCCAAGAATAAAAAAAAAGCATATGGAAGTGCACTAGAGGAAGATAAACAAATACACCAAAGAAAAATGAAAGATTTATAGATAAGCATGCGACAGGAATCCTGCTCCGTCAGAGGCAGCTGTGCAGAGACGCTTACATAACACGGGCGTTAAGATGATGGAAGGTGAGTAACAAAACCTCACACGAATAAAGAACAACAACATAAGGCCAGAAGTAAACAGGATTAAGTTTGGAGCGCAGGGAGCCATTGGAGCTCACTTAATGTGCTGATTCGTTTACACTTCAAAAACTATAAAACGTACATACACAGTAGCACACAGACACGTGGAACGATCTATCATTCAATATCATGATTTATCATATGTATCGTGATTAAATCATAAATCGAGATATTGTGATACAGAATATAGCACCTGTATTAAAAACAAGCACATATGAACTCCAGCTACTCAGAAAATCTAATGCATGAATGTATGTATGTGTGCTTATTTTCTATACTTTTTGCACAAAAGGTCTGAATTAAATGAGAAAACACTCAGCACTTTTGTACTTAAGTGTTCAGTACTTCACAGTGTGGTTAGTTCAAATAAACTCTTTATTCAAAAACATGCAAGAATCAAGGATATTGTATCTAGAAATGAAATTATCTATTATAGAAGGTTTTGCACTCATCTACACAGTTAGTTTTATCCTTTCTGTTGTTTTGTCCTGATTATTTGACTTTTTTAAAGCTGTTTTAAGCCCAATTTAAACTGTCAATACTGTACATTATATGTTTGTTTTCATGAGTGGAGATGATGTTTCAAAATGCCCTTTTGACTGGTTAAAATGTTCAGTCAGACATATATATATATTTATAAATTTTTTTAATTTGTTAATCCTTTTTTGTGCCAAAAATCATACATTTAATGTTCAAACTGATTATTTTTTATATACACACTGAATTCAGGGTCGTGAATGCATTTGTTTTGATTTCCCGCTGGCGTTTCCTGACATTCCCGTCTGCGTGTCAATGAGGCCGTACAGTCCCGGCTTCCCTCTGCACCTCCACTGTGGGGTTAAGTGGTCCAGCTTCAATCATCTGTCACACAACGTGACCCCGCATCAGAGATGAGCCCGGCGAGGGCACGGGAAGCCCATTAAGCTGCATGTCACAATACATAATCAAGTGTCACATGCAACGATGCTTTCGTTCTACGCTGCATACATTACAGCTGCATATGTATGGACGCACACACGTCATTTAAGTATCATGAATTCATGTGAAGTTCTGCATAAATAACAGAAAGTCTAATGATGCAGCAGTCTGAAAACACAGCCAGGACAGGAAACAACGCGGGCTGGAGCGCCACTGGTTAGCACGCCAGCATTTGCATTACAAAGGTTAAAAATAATACCCGCTTTATTGTCTCATGGCATGCTCTTCCCTCCTGTCCCCCTGCTGTTGTTTTACCTCACAAAACCTGCTCGCTCAGACAGTGAGCAGCTACACAAATAAGAAAAGGCAACAATCAATACTTCCTGAAGGAGAGGTGAGCCTCACTCTCTCCCTCAAATTAGCTGGATATTGACAGGACTTGTTCGCAGGGAGCAAAGTAAACGCGTCTTATTTTGTCCTTTACTGACATTATTGGGAAACAGAAAAATTGCTGCATAAAAGGCCGACTAACAGCCTCGAGAGTCTGCAAAATTCATCACGAACACGACGAAGACAAGAGTTCAGAACAACCATTAAATGTGCAGCTAGAGGAATATTCAGACAGGACAGAATTTAAATACTTAATACTTCAGATGATAAATAAACTCTGGAGGAACAGAAGCATTTAGTATTACAGACATTATAATCTGAAACATCTAAGAATGTGTTCAGAGCGCTGCAGTACAAATGCTTCTTCATTTAAAGGCGTATTATGCAAGATTTTCTGCTCACTGTTATTAAAAACAATATTGGAACTTGCCCCAATCTGCAGGTTTGCTCCAGACTTCCAACAAGCTTTGTCCTCCCTGTGTCTGCTTGCTGTAACTGGGTTTTTTTAGAGCTCTATTTTTGCAGCTTCGTATTCAAAGTGTAGCACCAACAAACCGCCAAAACACAGCAAAATGAAAAGAGAAAAGACAGACAGAGGTCAGGGGTTTCTGCAGACACACACTTAAGGTCAGACGCTGTAGAGATGGAGCGAGGGATTTATTTGTATTTGACTGCAGTCAGACGACTGAATGGGCGTTATCAGCACAAAACTAAGGGAAACAGCAGCCAATTCTACCTTCCACTCGGTTTATCTGCTTATTGAAATAGGTAGAAGAGTTTTCCTGCACATTCAATGGCTGCTTTCTGTTGCACATTCACTTTTTTTAAGTTTAGGCACCAAAAAAGCTGTTTGTCGTTTAAGTTTACGGCTCAAAAGATACAATTTTTATTGTTAATGTACAAGTACAATTCTGTAGGAACTCCCTTATAGAGGCAATAAAAATATTTACAATGAAATACATGAACAGAAAAAGGAAAAATATTCTGGGTAAGGAATTACAAAAGATACTTTAAAAAGCAAAAATGCCAAAAAATGAAGCAGTTATGAGGATGAGGTTGTTAGTGTAAGTAATGTAGTTATATTGGTTTTATAAAAACATGAGATTAAGTCACATTACTTCACAAAATATTGATTACTTTTGGTTTCAAATGCGACAAGAAAACCACTTCTCTTGGATGATGAGTCAGATTTCGTGCATTCCCATTTGCGTTCACACTTCGCATCTCTTCCATAATGACTACAGCCAGTAGAGGGCGCCACTAAACAACAGGCTTTAATACAGCATCTATTCAATGAGGAAAATCCTGCATAATACACCTTTAACAAGAATACAAATCTTTTAAACTGCTTTCTCACTTAATTTTTTTGCCCTATTTTGTATAAAACCAACTGGACCAAACCAGTCAGGCAGATAAATGTATCAACACTGGAAAAAATATTCAAACAAGAAAACATCAAGCCAGGTTATATAATTACACACCATAAAGAACAGTCATTATCTTCCTTCTGTGAATGTTAAAAGCCACACAGTTACCTGAACAACCGGTGCTAAGAAAGGAAAAAAACGAGTGTAAAACACTGTAAATGAGGCCAAAGCTGAGCGGCATTACAAGGACTGAATGACTGAACATCAACGTTGAAATAAACAGCAGACGAGGCGGGCGTGATGTCAGAGAGCGGACATGTTTTACTGATCAACTCCACGGCGTCTTGGCAAATTCCTGCATCCATAAACCCGCTAGGTTGCTTCCAACAGCTGCTGTTGTTGTTTCTGTCCCTGTAAATTAGCATGATACACAATTTCGCCCAATAATTAATCTGAATATGCTGTAAAGTATGTTTGAAAACACAAGTGGTACTGTTTGTGCGTACGCGCTCGGCAGAAGAGACATTTGACCTTCTTCCACAGGAGACTTCGGAGCTCAAACAACAAAGGCAGCCATCAAAAAAAATCCAGGCTGTTTCTGAAAGTGTTCACGCAGCTATAAAATAGTCTGCTTCCTGTCTCTCTTTGATGTCTGGTGTGATAATGAACTTGTTTGTTTGCACATGCATGGCACCCAGGGAACGGGGGAACGGCGGAATCTGGGACTTCATGAATGTTTCATGAATGTTTCATGATTTAAGAGCAAATGTTTGGATGTTTGGGACACCATAGGTGCCAAAGTAGTTCAAGATGAATGCGCACAAAAAGATTGGAGACCGCCTCTCTAGTTATTGTCAAAATATAACAAGGAGAGCGGGGCAGAAGGCAGCAGCAGCCAAGCTCCCATTGTGACAGCCTCACTTTCAATTCACAATTTCACAAAAACTCTCTCCCGATGCTGCAGAGACACACAACCTCCACACCGACGCCGTGTTCTCTTCCACTTTAGCTCCTTGTTCATTCAAAGCGGGCCGGGCTGGCAGCGCTGCAGCGCTGAAGCTCTGGCAAGACGCAAGGTTGGCCGGTAAAAACACGTTCAACTTTTGCCTCAACACAATGTGACTTCATCTGGCACGAACGCCACATTTCGACTGAAAAACATCTTTTCTCATCATGATAAAACACTCAGAGTGTTTCTGGCATCTGATAATCCTTAAAGCATCTATTAAAGGAGACATATTTCATCTTTCTCCTTATTTTCTTTATCTCATATTCAGTGTTTTAATGTAGAGCTGTCACAATAATGACAATATGGACTTATCATATGATGTATCATACAATTTCCACATTATTTTGAACTTTGCCTCATGTATACGGTGGCCCTGAAGGTCAATTGCAAAACACATTTTTCACAAAGTCCAAATATTTCATGATACGCTAAAACTTTTCACAAAAAGAAAAATGTTTCATGAAAAGAAAAAAATATTCCATGAAACGAAGAAATATTTTTGTGTTTCATGAAATATTTTTGTGGAAGATATTTTAATATTTTTTCACTTTCATGTGTGAATATTCTTCAGAATTAGAAGTTAATTATAATCCTGTTATATTATCAGTTTACCAGCAGCATTTATTGGTCTTTAAATTAGAATAATTACAGCCGTTTATCATATAATTTCTGTGACATGGTGTTCATGTTAAATGAGGCCAAAGTTTCAAATAATGTGGAAATGATAATGATGTGAAAGTACAAAAGGCTCTGTGAGTGTCTGTTTCCAACAGTTCTTTCTCCTCTCAGTTCCAGCTGTGTTAGCTCGTGTTGGGTCGTCTGCTCATCACATTACAGCAGGTTTAACATTACACACAGCTGCTGATGTTCATTTATTCCCAGTTTTGGATCACATTCCTGCATGATCTGTTATGTAGATTTGGGTTTAGAAGTTTTGATTGGTGGTTTTTCACTTCAGTCCCCATGTGCAGAATGGGAGAAATTTCATCTAAAATGTTGAGAATGCTGCTAATTCTCTTCATTTGCCCTTTATTTGTATCTGGAGGAATCATGTCAACAAACTGAACACCTTTACATTAAAAATAGTTACAGTCCAAAGCAGAGGAAAGGTAATCATGGTTTTAAACTGGCCCTGAATGGACGCAGTAAGATGTTCCAGCAGAAAAACTGAGAGCAGCTTTTCCAAATTCAGTATTTGACTATTAAGCAATCACTGCAGCGTATAGGATCATTACTGTATGTGCTGAGTTTGATGCATTATGAAGAGAAGACTCCAGCGTGGTTGTTCTCTGCAGAACACACAGTTTGTCTTGACTTATATACCACGAGGTGCTCACAAAAACAGCCCACGTCATGAACGAAAACCAAAATATTCCTGCCCTCAGGACACAACGGCTTCAGTCATTCAAACACTGAAGACTGAACTATCTCTAAAACATTCACACAAATATATAACGGGACATTTCCCACAGCAGGGTGAGAGTTTTCTGAACATCAAAGCCTGAAAGCACACTTCAAAAGAAACCTAAATACCTGCACATTAGCATAAAAGGTCCTCTTTAATCAAATTAACACTCCCTTGATCATATTTCACATCTCAGCGCTTCCTGAAGCAGCAAACCTCCACCGACGCAGGTTTAAAATGCAGGGCAGCTTTCAATCTGAACGCCCACTTCATCTGTAGATTTAAACCTGTCTCCCAATCCAAAGGGCAACAAAACAAACTCTCCTCTTCCCTTCTGTAATATCACAAATACAAACACGGCCAACAAGTGGTCAGGGGCTGGCCAGCAGCTCGGCCTGCTGATAAACATCCTGCGTCCCCGAGCCAAATATTCAGCCTGATCTCACACAACGACACCAAATGAGCTGATGTCAGAGCACTTTTTATGCAAATAAAAATGTGTCATGGAGAACAAGGTGTAGGTGGTAACAGAGCAGGAGTGAAAAGATTTAGTTAAATGGAAGTTTTATGCTTTCTAATGAAAAATCGCTCACAAGCTTTTCAGAATATTCAACCTGCGTGATGTTTTAACCTCCTGTTCTGTTCGAGGGTCGAGTTTAATGATCCAAAGGTGTCAGAAACCAAAAAAATCCCAATAAACATTATTTATATGTCATTATTAACTCCATAATGAACCATTTTAATCAGTGCTTCTTTAACCCTCACAGATCATGGGTCAGTGAGGATAATTAACTCATTTTTCTTAAATAATGCATGTTTTTTTAAATGTACATTGATAAAAACCTGACATATAAAATACCAGTTTTTATTTATTTTACTGTTTTTTTTTTTGTGGAGAAGATAATTTATGTTTCACGCACAAATACTGAACTATTTTATTTGATTTTTTTACTCTAAAATGGGTCAATTTGATGCGCAACATAACAAGAGGTTAAAGTTCAGGTGGGAAGGAAACAATGTGAAGTCAACAGGGATTTCGGTCAAATGACGTCACAGTAATGATTGATGGTGATGTGGAGTTTAAATGGCGGTTTATTTGTCTTTTATAACATAAGTCTAACCAGGAAGTGTTTTCCCTAAACCTAGCTCAGTGCTTTTGCAGCATAAATTCACAGAAACTGCAGCTTTTTTTTTACGACTGCAAACCACACGTGTATGTATGAAGCCCGGATTCCACCGGCTGCGTCTTCGCTGCGTCTTCGCTGCGTCTTCGCTGCGCTCCGTCTGCAGAGCCGATCGGTTTCCATTCCAGTCAATGTGTGTGAGTTACCAAAACAATCATCCTGTTAACTTCAAAATAAAACACACCGTGCTCACAGCAGATCATATTTCCCTTCTGTACACCTTAAAACGTCACAATGATCAGATGGAAATGTTCAAGTATTTCACCCAACTGACGGCATGGATTCATTGTGGAGGTCCAAAATAACAAGCTTATATATGACCCTTCACATCCTTTTTATAAAGACGCAGCCGGTGGAACCCGTGATGACGTGTGTGCTATTTTAAAAACGCTCCACTGATTCAAAGACTTCACACTGGCGTCGTTTCCATCACGTAGTTTACACACACTACAAGCCAACAGCACATACTCCGGTGTTAAACTGGTACTGAGAGTATTTTATCTGAACTCTTTAATTTAAATGTAATTATTCAGTCATTATTTATGATTATTTTTCTGTTCTTATGGAGTGGTTTTAATCTGCCTTTTTGCATTTTTTGCCTTGTGTGTGAATTGTGCTCTACAATAAACTTCCCTTGCCTTAAAACAAATGTTGCCAGATCAGGTTGAATATTGTCTGAGTATAAATGAAAAAGAAACGAGCCAACCCAGGCAGCTTGTACAGCAATATTTCATTAGATAGCATAAAAAATTCCATTTACCCAAATGTTTTCTGTAACCACCTACACCTTGTTCGCGGAGACACATTACATTTTTTATTTGCATAAAACAGTGTTTTGATACCAGCTCATACATACAGAAGCTGGAGTAAAAATAATTCTCACCTTTGGTGTTGAAGAGTCGCGACTTCTTGCAGTTGTAAACCACTTCCTGCTGGCACTGCTCCGAGCCGGACACGATGGCGCGGAGCTGCTCGGCCGACGCGCTGTAGTTAAACGTCATGACGTGAGGTTTGAGGAGGGAGGAGCCCTGCACGGTGACCGGGGCCGTGCTGTTGTGGGTCACCACGGTCCAAACCTTCTCCTCTGAAAGGACGAGAGGGAAACACGCTGTAAACAATCTCTAAATCTTTAAATAATGTCACAGTGAATCCACAGCTCACACCTGTTACTCTGAAAAGTTTGGTGGATTTCTGCAGCAGTTTTCTGTAAAGTGCTGTTTATAAAACAAAGCCAAACATTAACGTAACATCAACCTAATGTCCTCTAATCCTAATTCCTCTAAATACAAAAGCACATTTTTTAGGAGGATTATTGAGAGAGCAAATGTCAAGATCTCAATTTTCATGCAGGGAAAACGTGATTTTCATGATTTTTTGCCACATAAGTCATTAAATGTAAAGTCTAGAGTTGAAAAAATATCAGAATTTCTAAAATTAAAGTCTTTCACTATCATAAACATTTGTGTGCATCAGTTTAAATGCATTTTACTGAAATATATATCAATGGATATGCACACTTTTCAAATAACTAAAGCAAAAAGTCAATGCAAAAATGGTATTAATATAATTATTGTAATATTGGATAGATGTAAACAGATATTACAGAAAGATATATGACTTGTGTAACCTAAAGAGCAGAAAACTGTGCAGAAAGTAGTTTTAAATGCATTTTATAAAATGGAAACAGTATTTAGCATTATAGCATATTAGAAAACACAAGCGTGCATCAGTTTAAACGCATTTCACTGAGATATTTCAATGGAAAAGAACACTTTCAAAGATAGAAAGATATATGACTTGTGTAAACCTGAGAGAGCAGAAAACTGTGCAGAAAGTCGTTTTAAATGCATTTTATAACAGGGAAACAGTTTTTAACATTATAGTGAATGAGTTTAAATGCATTTAACTGAGATATTTCAATGCAAAATCAAACTTTTAAAGACGGAAAAACAAACAACTAAAGCAAAAAGTAAATGCAAACCATGAAAAAAGCATGCATGGCTAAACATAGCAGCACAATGTGGAATGGGATTAAACAGACGAGCCTGAAGCTGCTTTTCAAACTCTGCAGATAAACAGCAGCGGATTAAAGAAGTGATGAAAATAACCCGTACTGTATCACAGTGGGCGGTTTGATGTGTGTGTCATGTTTTACTGTACGTGTTCGGCATCGCGGCCGAGTTCATCAGTGACTGTGACTCTTCACACGGCTCTGCATGACATGAAACCAAGAGAAACCCTCGTTTCCAAGCCAACATTTAACCACCTTAAATCCATATAATGAGCCAATGTTCTCTGTGTATATGGAGCGAAACGGTTCTTCCGATTCCAGCTAATTCATTGGACGCAGCGGTGACGAAGGTGATCAAGGAAGATCTACAGTGTGCAATTTTCCTTCTTGCAATGCAAACTAGCTGCATTTCCAACAGCAAGATAAAATAATAAAGTGCAGTTAACTTCCTGATGTGTTGCAGGTTAAATTGACCCACTTTAAAGTTAAAAATGTATTTTACACATTATATATATTTTATACATTTTTTCTTTTCAAAAATTTCCCCAAATTCAAAATGTAAGATATATTTTTTTAAATCAATCTCATGTAAAACCATTGTATTATATGCATTATTTATGAAAACTAGTGAATTATCATCATTGTACTATTATCTGGGAGAGGTAAAGAACAACATTACACTAAATGTTGATTGAAATGGTTTGTGATGGAATAAATTATGAGATATAAACAATGTTTACTGGGATATTTTGGATAAATAAACGTCTAAGGGTAGCCTGAGCGATAAAAATATTCACACATAAATGTGAAAAAAATATGAAAATATCCTTAATAAATAAAAGAACTTATAATAGTGGGTAAAACCTGCAAACCTGTTTGTCAAACATCATGCTGGCTAATGTGTTGCTGATGTTATTAAGGAAACACTAAATGATCCCAGTCATCATGTCCATATATCATAATGAGAAGTCCATATTGTAATTATCATAAAAAGTGGTGAATTTTCCCTTTAAACCTCCAGAATATAAACAGTTCTGCAAGACACAATCTCATCACAGCTGTTTGCCAACAACAGACCATAACAATAACATGTTGTGCTAACAATGTGAGACAGCTGAGACAAAAGGAAGTCCAGAGTTTGGACAATAAAACATAACTCAAGGAATCCTTCCTATTTCCACCCGTGCTCCGTTTTCATTATCCGGACTGTGTGTTTACTCTGCTTTAGAGAAAATCCCTCTCCACTTTGTGATTATTCACATCAGGTTGTCAGGCTTAGAGTTATTTACATTTCTAATAGATTCCTTAATTGAGGTCAAGTGGAGGCATATCTGCTGCTGAACAATTCAGCTTTGTGAGGAGAGAAGACAGAAAACACAGGAGCAGCAGAGAGGAGCGGAGCGGGGAGCGGGGAGGAGAGGAGGAGAGGAGGAGAGGAGGAGAGGAGGAGAGGAGGAGAGGCGGCGGCGGCGCGCCGTAACGTCACCGCCACATTAACCTTGCAAAGGACAAAGTAGCCGAGAAAGTTGTGACAGCCCGGTGATGAATACTGTCTCCACTGTGTCAAAACTTAGCTGGACGTGTTTTGTCCTGCGTGTCATGAGAGCCGTGGATCAGGCCGCGTCCGGCTCCCTGTCAATCAAATGTCACATCTCAGGTGATCGCTCAGGTGATACGGAGCACATTGTGTCCCCGCCGTCAAAAGATCAAACTGATGCAGAGACAAAGGAAGGTCCACGTCCCCCAAGACAAAAGAGCTTTGTTTTATACACCATTAACATAAAACTATTAGCACAAACTATACTGCAGCGTTTA
The DNA here is from genome assembly GCA_903364295.1 of Serranus cabrilla. Taxonomy (NCBI): domain Eukaryota; kingdom Metazoa; phylum Chordata; class Actinopteri; order Perciformes; family Serranidae; genus Serranus; species Serranus cabrilla. Next base: position 334,609 of record CAFUXE010000247.1, read on the forward strand.
TACTGTAAATAACACAAGGTCAAAGGGATGTAATCAGATTATTAGTGACATTTAGGATATCTGTGTGTTTTTTAATTATGTTATGTCTCCCCGCCCTAACTTTTGATTAAAACCTTGTTTTTATTCCTGTTTAATTCATGTATTATTTCTTGGCTCTGTTTTTTAATGTAAAACACTTTTATCTTGTTGCTGAATGTGCTACATAATTAAACTTTACTTTAGTAATTGTTTCACATTTAAACACAAAAACCACACATTAGGTAATTATTACAGAGGAACTATTTGCAAAAGTGTGTGTAAAGTTGTGCAACTGTATCTCCCATCATGTGTGCGTAATCAGATTTTTAAATGTGCAAAGAAATCTCCAAATCAATATTCAGATTGGCAAGTGCAGACAAGTCATCAGTTACAGCCCTGACAGGCCTCTCAGCGGGCGATCTCTTTACATACACTCTGCCGTGCAGATTAGAGGTGTTCAGACGTCGTTATCTCCATCTGAATCTGAACACCAGGATCTGCTCCTGTGTCTGTTCACAGGACACCAGATGAGGGAGTTTTATCACTGGAAGTCACTTTAAAATGGACAAATGGTGGATTTTCAAACCTTGTCCCGCCTTCAACGAATCATATTATTGATATAATTAATCATAAAATATATATCCACGTCCTCTTCCTGTACCTTTAACCATTTATCTGGCAAAGGATCATATTTGGTAACTTCAGCGGACACTGAAAATGTGGATTTCTTTCAGCTAATCAAAGAAAATCAGCCTACGTCACATTTATCATCTGACCAATCAGTACAAAAATGACAATAATATAACAATACTAATAACAATAACTCAATTGAACTTGATTTGTTACAATAAATAAATAAAAACTTTTTTTTTTTTAAGTTACAAAGTAAAAGTTTTTATTTCCAAGTATTTTATGAATAAAAGATCATTGATGCAATTGAATTGGAAATGGAAACTTTTTTTTTTTACACGAAAGACGCATGAAAATTCAATTTAAAGGAAAAATCTTAAATTCTGATGAGTTTAAATATATATATTTATATCAAATTTAAAATGATATCTGACATTATGCCAGCAGTGGAATAAACTGTTGATTTTATTTGTTTTCAGAAAAAGTGTATTCTTATCCAGTTACTCAGGCACTGATGAAAATAAGTGTAACAACATTATTATTATGAATATTATCAGCTTGAAAGACAGTCCTATCTGCTATTAACAGCTATTAGACCCCATACATGATAAGCAGCATGAGCTCCTGATACATGAAGCTCACTGGTAAAAAGAGATTCGGGACATTAATGAAAATACTTGGACACATTCATGGTTCAGCACCAAGAATCATTTCATCCATTCGTTACACAGGGTTTTAAAAACTATGAGGCTGCATTTCTTCTTCTTCTTCTTTTAATGGGAAATTAACACACAAGCGACAGCTAAAAACTTCTAAACTAAAAGAAATCCAGCTGCTACACCGGGCTTTATCCTCGCCACATGCCTCCTCCTCCAGTCAAGCGTTTCAACCCAAAGTGTCCCAGGAGTGGTTCAAACAGTGTCCTACCTGACTAACAACTGACCTGCAGACGGATGGGGAAACAGTTTTGCGCCCCACACGCAGGTCAGAAGTATGACTCATGCACCAGATAATCCAACTCTAATGTGCAGATTGCTGTGAAATTCACTGAGAAACGTATTTCCATGCGGGACACTTCTCTACAGTCCACAACGTCAGTCTCGCACAAAAAAAGCGTCTCATAATTTAATGGCAGACCACCATGAAATTTACTGAGCAGATTAGTGCTCCCAGGGGGATTAACCCTTTGGACTTTAATGACCCAATGCTCTAATGAAAACTGCATCCTCTAGAGGCCACTAGTGTGGCTTTAGACTTGTAAGCTCGTTAAATTGTAACATATTTTAATTTGAGAAGCCATAACTTGTGCATGGTTGGTTTCACTGGAGGATGAAGAGCTCGGGATGCTTCTTGAGTCCAACAGCACCAACAGGGCCGTGCAGAACTTAAAGTCAAGTTGGAGACAGAATGAGGCTAACGCTTTCGCTGGAAGCTAACAGAATTACATCTGAAAGCTTTTTACAAACAGACGATCCGTACGGCGACAGTGGACACAGAAGCTGCATCCTGGCTGGAAGATATCAGTCCCATGACGGGGCTGCAGCCTCTGAGTTTAACCCGTCCTTCACACTCCAGTGAGCGCACCATGCTGGGACCAGTGGGGGGTTACAAGCCCACGGACGGCAGAGAGAGCACCCCATCGACCCCTTTAGCACCCTTTAGTTTCTGAAGTGTCACGGTGTCAGCTTCTGCTGGTTGTATGCATCATGGTTTTCAAAATAAAATCTTCACAGGAAATGGTTCAGTTTGGGCAGGAGAACTACTGGTTCAGGTTCAGACAAAAAACAGGAAGAGGGATAAAAACTTCCACACTTGAAGAAGAACGTGACGGTACAATCCACTGAAGTTAATTTACTGGTAGATTAAAATAACAAAATAATAATAATTAACATAAGAAGCAACATTCACTCCCACAGCACCTAAATACTTGCCTTATATACTCTTTAAAATAAAATACATTCACCATAAAAATGATTGTTAATGTTCAAACTGGAACCTTTTTCTTACAGTAAGATTTTTCTGACATTTTGTTTTAATTGGACCTTTTACCCAGCTTCTTTGGAGTCAGGAAGTAGTTAACTGGTGGAGGAAACTGACCGAATGTCACATTTGAATCATATGACAAGAAAATTGACTTCCTGTTCCGAATAATGCCCAAGAAACGTGTGTCATGGAACACACTCCCCTATGGATGAATGGACACATGCTGACAGGCATTAGTGTCACCATGGCCACTAAAAGATTTATATAAAGACCAGCATGACACAGGCAGCTTGATTATAGGCGTATTTCACTGCACTTAGAGCACATTTAAAATATACTGTACTGTTTTCAAACACACAGCATAACAACCTGAATGTTTCTTTCTGCAGGAGGGTAAAATCTACAGCTTAGTATAAAAATTTAAACACATTTTAACGCTTATATGTTATATTTACCTTAAATTTCTCTCGCTCCATCTCTGTGATTAATGTCTCATAAATTCAAACTTTCTGTCTTGCATCAGAAATAGATTTAGTAACTATTTCACCAGTCGTTCTGTACTTTTGTGGCTTGTGATGTGTGACTGTTTTTAGTTATTTTGTGTTTTATCTGTTCCTTCTGTTGTTCCACCTGCATTTTTTATTTGAATGTGCTTTTAAACTGTATTTAAACTATGCCTGTCAAGTGTCTTTGAGCATCTGGAGAAGCGCTCTACAAAATAAATGTATTATTCTTATTACTTTTGACCATATCTGGACACTTTCCGGTGTTTCGCAGGCATTCGAATAAGATCTTCACCACCAGTGTGAGTAGAATTGATGTATACATATTTAATCCACGTGTGAAACTTCATTTATGGACATGCAGAGTTACAATTGCAATAGGAAAGTAAGACCGATGGGCGACGATCTTTCAGCCTTTAAAAGTGTGTCACAGTACTGTCTTTTATTGTGAAGGACAGAAGTACGGTTATTTTTCAACGAGGAGAAGGGAGGCAAAGATAGCGCACGGCTAAGTGTTTTTAGCATTCAAAATGTTTGAATGAAAAGTAAAAAATTTAAAAAATAAGTCATATCTTATGCCGAGAAACATGATACCAACATGACATGGTAAACATTTTTTTTATAAATGGTATAATGAAAAGAAAACTGGACAAAAAGCCCCAAACTTCAAAGGTTTTAACACGTCGGCAGAGTCGTTTATGTGTGAAAGCACCCTGAGATGGTGAAGCGTTGGCGTGTAACCACATGAACAATTTACCAAAGATATCGAGCGTCTCCCGCTGATATGTTGTGAACTCTCAGGGACTGCCCTGAGTGGCCGTAATGATTTCTTTCTACTGGATCGCAAACTGTCAGATAGTCATTGTGGCCGGGATCGATGCGGCCGGATCTCTAAGTGAGTGGACTCTTTGCACGGAGCTTTCTGCCAGTTCTCAGTGGAACTCAAAAAGGGTAAAGGTGACAACGTGTGAATTACAATGATCTCACCTGTCATGTTGCAGTATACCTGTGTGGGCCCCAGGGGACCACTCCCATCTGGATCAATGGAGTAGAAGCCGGAGGAGCTGCCAATCAGCTTGTAGGCCTCACAGGACGGCTCGTAGATGGCTGCAGGAGGCAGAGCGGGACACAAAGTGGAGTTATTCCTCCCAGAAGCAGCCCACGCTTCAGCAGCTGAGTCACCTGAACACATTACTACTGCTTAGCAGTAACTACTGTTACTGCTTTCATACTGTGGGCTTTTTATGCAGGCAGGTCACTTTGGAGATTCTGCATCCAAAACATGTGACAAGAAAACACCCAGTGAGTTAATTTATGTATTTATTCTACTACACTTTGTACGTAGATTTCTCCTAAATTGTCATTCTTAATGTCTCATTTGCATAATTTAACATAGAATTTCTGAAAACTTAGTGTAAATTATCAACTGGAGAAGTTTTATGATGATATCTATTAGTTACAATTTTTTTAAACCTTTTTCGCCCATGTCTTGCCAAATTTAAGGAATTTTACTAAGCATATTTTTGAAGGTTGTTTTCATAAAAATGTGTTTTCTCAAAGTCAGAAATCTCCACTTCAGTAGCACACAATCTTCCTATCTTTATTCTGAAGGCTCTTTCATATTTCATTCACAGCCTGATTTGTAAAACATTTTATTTCTAAAAACACGGCAGCAACAATTTTTTTTGTTCCTGTTCTGGAAGTGTATGCAAATTAACAGGATAATGTCTAATTTGCATAATTATTTGACAAAATAAAGGAATTTAGGTAATAAACTGGATAGGTTTTTATTACACTATCAGTTAAAATGTTTCACCCTATTAAAAAAAAGAGTTTAGAAAAGGTTGCAACCTTATTTTGCAACGTTATTGGCATAGCAGCGAATACACTGTTAATGTGCTGTTATATTTCATTTTTTTAATGTAACCCCACAAAGTAATTCAGAATGAATCAGCTTTGGAAGTGATGCAGGTATGAGCTAATTAGCTGTGTTAAAAGTTGTACCAGTTTGATCAATTTTCTTGGATTGGAAAGGTTAAACACCGAACCATCATCCATTCTTTACAACAAACTCTCCACTCGGAAATCAGGTTTAAATATTAAAGTTTCAGATAAAAGTTTGAGCTGGCGATGGAGAATGTTTATTGTATGTGTTTTTGGGGTGAAGTAGATGAGTGCTGACTTGAAGGAGAAAAAAAGGCCTATTTCTAATTCAGCAGACGCTCTGATCTGTCATGTTGCCTCCAACATGCAAGGAAAACCACGCTCGCCTGCATATAAACAAGAACATCAGGATTCTGGGGCAGGAGGGATTTCACACATAGCTTCCAAGAGCCGTCTCCACGGCAAATATCAAGGAGATGCTGCAGAGCGTCAAAAAATGACACCCGTAAGGAAAAACTCCTACATGTGGAGTCAATTTAAAGTCAGCCATGAGCTATTTAAGGATGTG
>CAFUXE010000247.1:350839-376692 GCA_903364295.1 Serranus cabrilla
TATTGGTAATAAAAGTATCTTTTAACTGGCATTTGTACAACAAAACAAGAAGGAAACTGCAGGATAACCCAGTGTATCACTGCAGAGTATCTTTGTTTCTGCAGCGTGGTTGTGAGCTGGCCTGGAGATATTTCTGCAGTGCTGCTGCCGCGATGTCATGTTGCTAACGATGCTTCTGCAGCTGAAACAGATACTTCAGCTCAAACAGCAGCAACAGGTAACTCTTTTTTACTTAAAACAACCCCAGTCCTGCACAGCACGCCGCTGTTTACTGACCCGGCCGATCTTTATGCACCGCAGGAACGGCACAGATTTAGCAGCGGTGAGTCCAGTTTTCGCAGCTTGGATCTCACTGCTCGGTTATGATTCAGCACATCCATCAAACAGAAGATTTCCAGCTGTATCCTGCACACTTTAGTGTTACTCTGGGATCCTAATGAAATTAAAGAGCGCTCCCCCCCATGTCTTTGTTTAACGCAGCACATTCACACAGGGTAAATCTGCGTTTTAATCACATTTACAGACTAGATCCGAGGGATTATCCCTTTAGTAGTTTTAAAGTCTTACTGGCCTGTGCTGAGCAGTGAGATGAGCCCCTTGAATTTGTAAGCACGATGCTATCGGAGCTCTTGCTCAATAATAATTTCAGCTGTGACCTCCAAAAAACTGCCCAAGGAGGAGGAAAATCCTCCTGTGAAAATAAGTGGGTAAATAAATAAGAAGTCAATTCCGACACTATCAAACGAACACTCTGCCAAATTAATTTGCAGAGAAACGTTTACTTACATATTGTTATTACAAACAACAAGCACACTCCAGGTCAAACTCCTCATATGCTGCGGCTCAGAGGCTGCAGTCCCCAGCGCGGATAGGTAATTAAATACAGCTTGAGGTAAATTATATAAAAGGGAATATTGTCCCTTAGCTGCGGTTGTCTTCTCCATCTATATTTCCCTGCAGCCCACCATCTGCTGAAAGTCTAGCTTCCCCAAACAATCACGGTTATCTGTGTAATATTTGCCAAGCAATCCAATACAGAGGATTGAATGATTTTCTCTCTCTCTCTTCCTCCAAGTAATTCCGGGAAAAATAAACTTTTTGGAGTTTATTGAGGACAAAGGTGTTAAAAGTAAGTCGGATGAAATTACTTGCACAAGCCAACACATTCTGTCTACACATGGTGGATTAGAGTGTCTTTCTTTATACTTTGTCTTAGCAGAGAGGAGCACAACAAACAGAGGAGTTTGTGCAGCGTAACGCGGCGTTTTGGGGTCAACAAGCTGATGTATACATCACAAGATTCCCTCAAACAAGATGGAAATCGCTGCAGTGTCTCATCCTTAAGGTCAAGTTTAAGGTTTTAGATTCAGGATAATGATTGCAGATGGATGGAGTATTCAGCGGGGCTTCCTGCTCCAGATTTCTTCTCCTTTTATCATCTCACAGGGATTTTTAATTAATGCAGGAAACAAAGTCAGCGGTTCACTTAAATCTGAGTTTTCTGTCAACAAACAACAGTTGTGTTTGCAGTCAGTGTTTGTGACTAAAACACACTGTGGGTGTCATTGAGCTCGGAGAAATGTGTTTGTACTGGATTTCTTAAAATGTCTTTATGTAAAAGTGTATTACTAGCAGTAAATTCACGGTATATTAGGGTATTCTTGTAGCCTGACGGCATCAAACTCAGGATCCTGTTCAGAATGTGAGTCTGAAACTGATCCACTGGGCTGTGATTATGGGGCGTGTTTCAACCCAACTAGGAAAAAAAATGCCCTTAGCTCTATTGGATAGATGGACAACCAACCAGAGCAGCATAGGATGTGACGTATGTTAAGAGACGCATAGTTGTTGTTACCAGAACTCAACTGCAGCATGCTGGAAGAAGGAGAAGAAGATGAGGATAAACGATTTTTCTGACCTATAATAACTCATTTAGACTTATTTTGCAGTTTTATCTTCATTGTAAGTTTCATAATAAGTTTTGCGGCTCCATTCCTACATTTGGCTCTATTCTTATTAAAGGCTGCCGACCTCCTTTGGTCTTAATGTGTGTTAACAGCATCCAAATAACTATAGATTAATGAATTAATAAAAGCTTTCTTCCTCAGAATAGTTTCCTTATCAAAAGTGAAGTTTTGCTCACAACTAATCCCATGTTAGTTTAGTGTGAAAACCTCTGAAGTTGTCCATTTATCACAGAAACACTTTGTGTTCAAACCCTGAACAGTGAAGAGAGCGTGAGCATCCCGGTAGACGTACTGAAAGGTGTGAGCTATTGTTGTTAATTGTTCATTGCAGTCGTTGTGTCTTATAATGAATTAACAAAGTGTCACAAACTCCAAACCTGTGAGCGTCAAAGTATTAGTGAAACAATTAAACACCTGACTTGGGAACATATTATACTTAGAAAGTCTTAATTTAAAGTTGTTTGAACACTCCTATCACTTGTAGTTTTGTGTTTATTACGTGTTATTAAAGGGGAATGATAGTTTTTTGGTACTGCCACTGTATAAATCCAATAAAAGATGATTTAAGATTGTAGTTCATGCACCGATAAGCAGTAACTCGGAGGTTATTGAGGGAAAACTCTGTTGTTGGATGATGCTTTGTCGTGACTAATATAGAGACAATATGGCACTTAAATGCACGCTAATGATCAGTCAGTTCACGGTGATATGTGAGTCTCACGACGAGGTGTTAACATAATGTATAATATGATATTTCCATTAACGAGACACAGCAACATCAGAATAGAGCTGTTGTGAAAATAATTGGAGGCTTCTGTGTTGTGTTTTTCCTTCAAATTAAAGCTGTATGTGTCTTTTTAAAAGAAGCCAAATGATACTGACATTGTTTTCACCTAGCCTTTATATTACAACAGCACTGTTTTCTCCTGACAAAAAACCCTCAAATGTAATATTTTCATCCTCCTAAATTTGAATGTATGCACCGCTTTATGTTTAATGCATTATATGTAAATGAACAGCGTGCGGTTTAAAAGCAAACTGATCTGCAGAGATTGTGAGTCTACTTAAACATAATTATCCAGCTCCTTTATTTAGCTGACAGCACAGGGCAACTACAGAGATTCTGGCGGTGTTTGCATGAAAGAGAAAAGTTTGTGAATGACGGGCAGAGTCGTCCTCACACACACTGAACGTGCGACCTTTGCACTCACCAGCAGAGACCTCTGCTTTGGGCCGTCCGATGTTGTGGAGGGTCAGCTGCAGCCGGCCGTTGCTGATCTGCAGCTCCAGCCTGCGGGGCTCCGGGTTCAGCTGCACGGAGAGCAGCAGCCCGTCTGGGTTCCACGTCCTGAACTGGAAGCGGACAGACAAACCCCCCGTGGCAGATGCTGCTGACGGAAGCGACAGGAAGCTGCTGCTGGAGCTCAGGAAGGTGCAGGCCACCAGCTGGGGCTGCGAACACGAGAAGGTCACGTTGCCCTGGAGGACGACAAAACCCAAGGACTCAGATTTACACGAATGTTCAGGGCGAGGCGCTCTCATGGGAAGCTCATTGTGACATCTCTGGAAATAAATGTCATGTTGATATGCACAACAAAAAGGGAGCAGATGGTTAAAGAACTGAGTAAAACCCCAGCCGGAAGAATTCAATGTAACCAGTTAAACTGAAGCATTTCTCATCCATTTCTCATCAGCAACTATTTCAGATGAAAAATATAAAAGTATTGAATTCATAGTGAAGGATGAAACATGATGATTAAAGTTTGACATTTTGGGAAATGTGCATTTTTTTATACCACTCTGATGTACGTCTTTTAAGTGTTATCCAGGAAATGGTTAGCTTAGCTTAGCACAAACACTGGAAACAGAGGGAAACAGCTAGCTTGGCTCCGTTTCTAACAATATATAGTACCAGTCAAAAGTTCCTAATAATGGGATTATGTAGCAAACAAAACAAACCAGAATATGATTTTATATTTTAGATTCTTCAGAATAGCCTTTAACCTTTTGCTTTGATTGGCTTTTTTTTTTTACTACTTAATCCATAGTTTGATTAAATAATAAAAATAAAAGAAAAACCATCTACTGTAGGATGTCTGTGAGCTGTAAAGGCTGATTTTCTGTCTCAACAGAGCCCGGCTTGCTGTTTACCACCGTTTCCTGTCTTTATGCCAGCGTTTCCATTAGGACATAATTAGTGCCCGTCCATATTTACTGGAAAATAAATCCTGGAGAACCAGGAGAGATTCGAGTTTCACATTATCTGTGATTAAAAACAACTATGCACCAAGGCATTTATCTGTATAATAAAGCTATTTTAAAAATAGATAAATCAATAAATATCTTGTAATGAAACAGATCTGTGTTTGGTGGACTGAGGTCATTGCCACAGACGTGCTGAGGACAGTTCACTCCTGCTGACAGTCTCAGTGGGAGCAGGAGACCCTCCTGTCTGTCTGCAGCCCGGGAGGCGGCGCCGCCCACAGAGGGACCTCCACCCGTTGAGAAAGCTAAAAATATTTTGGGTTCCTTATGAAACTGTGACGGCTGCCTATCTGACTCATAACAGCTCAGCGGGCTGCTGCCAACTTGAAATTATTCCTGTCTGCTTTAGGCCTTTTCTCCGATAAAATAAAATTAAACTCAAGGAGTTTTTAATTCTAACAAAAAAGTAACTTAGTGCCGACTCGTATCATTTGCTTTTCCACAGCAGTGAAGCGTGCAGCAAAGAGGAAATTATTTTCAGACATTTTCAATAATAGATTTTTTCCAGTAAAACGGTAATTACCGGATAACGGGAACCCTGCTTTATGTTTAGTTAAGATAACCAGCTGTTGGCCACCGTGCAGATATGACTGATCGACTCATCGAACTCTTGGCAAGAAAGCGAATAAATTTTCCTATTTCCATATGGAGCCGGTGAAAGTGTCACTTTTACATTTCCCTTTAAATTAAAGGCAGGTTCTCCTGTGTGCGTCCCTCTGAAGCCCACGCTGAGCAGCAGCGTGTAAAAGGCCATACATTCAAGATGAAACCATGACATTTATTTGCTCCCTCCCAATATGGCAGAAAAGCCATAAAAACCATTTAAGTTTACATTTCAGTTTAATTCTGTGCGGTGCAGAGGTTGTGTTAGGCACATTCAAACAGCGACTGCTCGTGTCTGCTAAGGTCAGAGTCCTATTAGTCCCAGTGCCTGCAGGGCAGCACACAGCAATCACAGCTCTTTGACTCTCAATGTGATTCCCTCCCATCAACCTCAGGGAGATAGTCCCATTGAAATTCCATTACAGCTCCCATCATGACAGCTGCGCTGCTTCTGTTGTCAGTAAAGGCCTTTTAACGCAGCAATCAGACTTTAAAGGCAGAGGCTGTCTCAGATGAGATGTGGCGTGTGGATCTTTAGCCGACCTGTCTGATTTGTGTGGGGGGGCCGGCTCTTCAAATGAATCCATTCACACACTTGGACTTAATGATATAGTAGTTAGGATCACAATGGATGTCATGATTGTTTTTCAGTAGCGTTCTCTCCTTCCAGTTTCTGACCAGAATGCCTTAAATCGGACTAATCAAATATTGTCACAGCTCAGCTGAGAGAAAGTCTGTCTGCTTCACTGCAGACACAAATATCTCAATAACTGTCGGGCGGAGCGCCGTGTTGTTTCCCAAACGTTCACGCTCCCCAGATGATGGATCACATCCTCCTGACATTTCCTCCAGCGCCACCTTCAGGTTGACATTTGTGGTTTTAATTAAGATATCTCATCAGTGGATTACCGAGACATTTGGTACACATTCATGTCTGCGCTGGAAGAATTGTAATAACTTTCATGATCCAGAGAGGTTGACATTTTGTGGGTTTATTTGAAATTCTGGTGGATCACTGGTGGAGTCTTTGCTGCAGCAGAACCGGGTTCAAATCCGGCCCGAGGTCCCTACGCTGCACCTCTCCCCTTTCCATGTTTCCATTAAAGTTGAAGTGAGATTTGGACAAACTTAAAATTCATCCAGAATGAAAAAGCCCCTGATTTTAAAGTTTTAGCTTTATTTCCATCAACAAAATTACTTTATGCATTTTGAATATTCTCATGAGAAAATACTGACGGAAAAAACAAAATAAGATAAGACTTTTGAAAATGCTCAGAAAAGTTTGCAAGTTTTTTGTCTGATGGAAACACTTTTTTGAATGAGTTCTGACGTAGTGAACATTTAGCTCTCATCACTGATCAGCTGTTTCCACTCTAACATGAAAGAACTGTTATTATTTACCATCTCGTGGGTGGCCAAACCTGTTTTATTCTTCTCCTGTTTACTGTCTGATCATCCTGCAGTAACACATTAAACTGCCATCTACCGACCCACCAACGGTACTGCAGCTTTGTTTATTCACTCTAACATCCCTCCTTCATATTTGCTTTAATGCAACATTCATTAAAAAGGCATCTCACTGTTTCAGCAGTAATTTAATTCAGACTGATAAATGAATCCAATAATTACTTCTATTAGCCTCTCCATTATTATTAGAGACTCCAGCAGGCATGCTCAAAATATTGGCAGCGTAACGTTGAAGGCCACAGAAATCACTAAATGCAAGCAGCAGCATTTGCTTTAATGACAGCGTTACCATGCAACCAGTAGGTTCTTACCAGCAGTCCTGCTGAACCTGTCAGATGCTTGTTAGAGGGTTAGTGCTTTAAATGTAAGTTATTGGAAGTGAAAGCATTGAAATGCACAGTGGAAGCAGGTTTGGTCTGACATGAGTGCTTCAGAGGGAGCCATGTGCCTGCTTGTTCCTGTTATTCTTTCTTTTTTTGTGCTAGAAGTGAAGCAGTGCATTTATAGTTTTGGCCAGTGTTCATATATTTGAGTTTAATGTGAAACATGCAATATAAAATCCATACAGTTGCACAAGGTTGCAGAAACCTCAAGGGCATTAACAAACAACCTGCAGCTCTCAGATGCATTTGTCTCCTGCTTTCATACGGCCTTCTGTTATATGAATTCAATGACAAAATATCACATATAGGACCAGAGTTCCCTGAGAGGTGACCTCTTGAATTAATAGAGAAAAGCTCACGCACACACCGTCATATAGGAGCATATATGAGCCAATCAGACTCATTGTGCAGGTTATTCTGCGGCCCTGGCTCTGAGCAGAGGCTCTTTACACTTCCTGCTGAATTACACTGAGGGCAACACGCGGCGTGCCCACACATGTGAACTCTCTGTTCCTTTTCCTCGCTCTTAAAATATCATTACATTAGTTTCCGTCTCCACTCGTTTCTCCGCTCTCAGCCTTTCATATGGAAAAGTGTTTTTTCACCCTCTAATATAGGTCAACGGGGTGATATCATCATTATAGATATATTACAGTTGTACAGAAATGCTTAGAAAAGACGAGCTTGAGGTTTTCTTTTTTTCTCAGGTGCATTGGAGTAACTATATGTATTTATTTTTCAACAGTTTCAAGTCCTGGGCTTTGACGTATGTATGATGCATGTTTCATGTCACATTATTATGGAAAAATATCAATAAAAAAACATCTATTCATGGCAGATGGTTTTTATGAAAAGGTTGCGGACGTTTCTATTGTTTTTGTAAAAACCTTAATGGCAATATGCCATCATATAACACTTCTTTATTAAAATAAGTTGATTTATACTTATATTCGACATCACTATTGGGTCTCCACATGCTATATATATTGAACTGTCCTCTCCTCTCAGCTCTGTGTAAACAGATCTTCAGTGAATATTTGACACATGGCTGTCTCAGCAGAACCAATGTAATGTTTTTAACAGGATCTGGTTCGTGCAAACGTTTTAATAAGACTGGGTTCAGAGGATTAAACTTTTTAAAAAACAGTATCAGTCTTGCCTTATTTATCCAACTCTAGCTCTTGAAAACACACATTTTCAAAAAGTACATCAGACATTTTTCAGTGCACGTGCTCCCTGAAACTCACCACACTGTGGATCTGGGGCTTGCGTCTCTTAGCCAGGTCGATGATGTTGATCCCGTTGTAGTAGAGGTTCTCCATGCAGCCGTGGAAGTTCTTCCTCAGAAAGGTGCCCGGTTTACCCGGCAGCGGGATGCCTCCAAAACTCAGCTTTGATGAAGGGAAAACACGAGAGGGAGACCTTTTAGCACCACACTGATCCAACATGAAATATGTACATTCATGCAAGCTTTCTTTATCATAAAACGAAATAAAACTCTGTTCGGTATTTGACTTTATGTTAAACCGACGCAGGCTGAAAATACATGCCCTCACACATATTCTCACCAGTTGCTGCATGAACAGCTGAGCCAGTGATTCAGCAAGTGAGAAAACAACACCCACTCACTGGATCCAAACATACACTGCAGAGCCACTATATGCATACAGTATTCTGGTCTGCGGCTGTTTTTCAGGCGTTGGCATATGTCCTTTAGTTTGAACAAAGAGAAATCTTTCTCTTCTTCTGCAGAACAATCGCCCTGTGCACAAAGGCTGCTCCTGAAAGAGAAAGGTTTTCTGTGCGATTTGGGTGTGGAAGAACTTGGCCGGCCTGCACAGAGCGCCATCAAACAGCTTTGGGATGAACTGGAACTCTGACTCGGAGCCAGACCTTATCGGCCAGCATCAGCGCCGGAGCGCTCTAATGCTGTTGTGTCTGAATGAAAGCAAATCCCTGCAGCCAGGTTCCATAATCTTCCTGAAAGCCTCCCCAGAAGAGCGGAGGCTCCTGCAGCACGACGTTTATGTGTATTTTGGAAAAACATCATTATCAATCACATGTGGGGATGATGATCCGCTGTCCACGTACCATCTATTTATCTTTCCATTAGACGGAGGCACACTGACAACCCTGCATCTTTCAGGGCGATGTCATTAGGAAGTGACCTTTAGCTAAGCCTCCACACTTGAGTTGCTGTTGCTATGCAAGTTTGCCATTCTCACATGACACGTTGTTATCAGACATGTGTCGCTTTTAAAGGATAATTGGAAAAAACAGTTGGTTTCTCATTTCTAGCCATCTATCATCAAATTTGGCCAAAGAGTTAAAAATGCACTTGATGACAACATAAATGATATAATTATTATTCTGTATGACAAGCTGCTTAACTATGATTGGAAAAATATGTTTGGGTTCGGAGGTCAGAGGCTCGGGATGTGGCAATATGAGATTTTATTGTGGATTGCATTAAAAAACACTCATGATAAGTTGATTATTGTGATTTTCATTCATTGGGATATTCTTGAATATCGTTACTGGAGACTTAAACAGCTCTCTAGCTCGTTAATATACAGATTTTTGTTGATTTCCAGATTTATTTTAATTGTTACTCAGTGTGGATCCTCAGTTTTTACTTTAACTGGAACATTAATTTGGCCACAGTCCATAAATAACCGTTCAAATAAAGAATAATAATAATTGCATCCTAACATTTGCTGGTTTGAACATTTCAAATCTTTTTGCTATCATTTCTTTTCAAATTGTTTGTTTATTTTAACTTCATTGTGGTTTTATTTGTTGTTATTGTGCTTTTGACATAATTGAAAATGAGGGATTACCATCAGTGATTTCGTGAGATTAAATGAATACAAACCCTCTGAACCCAAAGCAGTTTCAGGGTGTTTTTTGCTCTTTTTCTATCTAAATCACTGTGGTCTTGTCACTGCAACACGTTATTTATATGTAGAAATCTATACGTCCTGCAGCTCTATGGAATCAGCACAACCAGGGCTAGAAGTGGGAACAAACATGGCTTTTGTGCAGAATAACAACGTTAGATCTGATAAAGTTTTCCAAGTCTCATGAATATTGGAAAAAAATAAATTGGGTCTCCACATTTGATACATTTTGAACTATTTGCATTTCCCCAGCCTTTCCTGTCCTCTCCTCTCTGCTCTGTGTAAACAGATTTTCCTCGTTGCATCTGTTGGCAGATCGTCTGAGCTCTTTTGTCTGTTTGGTTTAAATGACCTTGGGAATGACTGACATGCTGTTTCTGCTCCAGCTGCTCATCCTTAAAGCAGACAGAGAAAAGAGGACGGCGGTGCGTTTGAGTTCAGTGGAGCGGAGTCATGTAACTGCTACATCCTGGCATTTCAGGAAATTATAAAGCAGCCGCAGTGGCGGCACGCAACATGTTTAAAGGTGAAATACGGCAGTTTGTTTGGAGCCATAAGTGCACGGAGAGCAAAATGTAGAGAGGGCAGAAAATATAAATGGGTCGTCGAGCACTTTAAGATCATTTTCCT
This sequence comes from Serranus cabrilla, assembly GCA_903364295.1. Classification (NCBI taxonomy): domain Eukaryota; kingdom Metazoa; phylum Chordata; class Actinopteri; order Perciformes; family Serranidae; genus Serranus; species Serranus cabrilla. Next base: position 361,055 of record CAFUXE010000247.1, read on the forward strand.
GATTATAATTCTGTCATTTTGCAGACAGTTTTTCCTCCACATCTGTGCAGGTTAGGTATGAAGCTGTTCAGTAAAGTGCTGGGTCTCTTATTATCGGGATGTGAATTGCAATTATTTTGACCAGGATAATCCTAAATATTGCATACCTTCCCATGCACATTAGAGTCCAATCACCTGATGGGTTTCCAAATGACTGTGAGATTGTCGCATAATCTCTTCTGGCTGAATATTGTGTGAATACTCTTGAATTAAAAACATTTTTAACAGTGCTCCATGTGGAGTCACACAATGTTACATTCAGAGCAAAAGTCTTCAGAGATTGACAGACACTGTTGGCAGCCTTTCCTTTGAGAAACCCAAAATAACTTGCTACATTTCTATCATTTATTATGGAGACATCAATTGAAAACATGCCTCTTCCCAGGGGCTCCCAGAACATAGACAGATCCTGTTTACTACAGTGCTTCAAGGCTCATTACTGACTCCACCGCTGGCACAGTGTTATTAATGACGGATTAATATATACATATATACATATATACATTAACCAAGCCTCCAGTTCTGTCTTTTACTCCCTCACCTCGTAGTCCACCTCCAGAGAGTGTCCTTCCCCTTTGGTCTGGAAGTGCTGCATGTGGGAGTCCACGGTGAGGTTCACCTGCTTGTTGAAGCGCTCCATGTGCACAGAGTGCCACTGCTGGTCGTCCAGCAGGCTGCCCACGGTGACGGCGACGCGACCGCTGCTGAACCTCAGCCGGCTGTCGTCTGGAGGAACACAAAGAGAAGCAGCAGGGTGAGCAGCTCCACAGCTTGCACAGTCACTTAGATGATGTGTACTAGAATTTAAAGCAGTAAAATGGTGCAAAAGCAACTTTAAAACGGTCATGAATATCAAGAATGACTCTGCAAACAGGAAACTAACCAATTATTCTGTTAATGAGCATTTTTTAAGTGTCAAACATGTCAAACCATTTTCCTATTTACGTTAGTTTACATATCATCTTCTTTATATTTGCTTTCCTGCAAAATGTTTTTAGTGGATAAAGTATCATTGTAAACAATAAGGTAAACAAGTAAATAAAATGATAATAAAGCTGGAAATTAAAGCTTTAAATGTTTTTGTTCTTGATTTCTGATTCTGTCGTTTATTCTTTCTATTTCTCAGATATTATTTACTTAAGAGTTCCAGCTGTTAAATGAAGGTTTTAGCCAGTTTTTTGTTATCTGTCTCATAGCTGCACTGCTTTGTTTTCTTTATGTATTTTTGATAATTTTTGCTATTTGAAGACATAACTCTGCTCCTCAGTTTGCCGTGCAGAGACTGTTGTCATCACCGGGTGGAACTGAGGTGAGACGGACGAATGACATCCCCTGCATGGCTGTAATACCTCTCCATCGTGACTGTGAGACCAAATTCTTGTGGAAATAAAAAATTGATTTTCGAGGCTGAGGAAGGCCAAGTTCACCTAAGTTAAGGTAGAGGTCCAATCTTCCCCGGTGAAGCTCCAGGGTGATGTAATCTCCTCTCTGGCCCTCTCCGTGCAGTAAAACACCCTCGGCCTGATGGCTCTTGAAGCGCAGAGAGATCACGTCCTTCACCGTTGACATGGACTTCTGGTTGAACCGATAAAGCAGGGAGCTTCTGCCGTCAAAGTCTGCAACGTAGGACTCTGCAGGAGAAGCACAAAACTTTTAGATTAGCTCTGCACACTGTACTTTTAATAAAGAAAAATCTTCCAAACGCTTGTAAAAGTTGCATTTAAAGGTCTCATTTAGTGAAAAGTGATATTCCCATAAAGCAGGTGTATGAAAAGTGTCTCTTTTGCTTCATGAAATCCCTTCAGAATCTATCAGTGCTGTTATGCACAGCCGTCACTGCGTTTACTTGCAATAAATTCTTGAAAACGACACCAGGATGCTACAGGTTAACCATACAGACCTGTTCACACAATAACCTGCTCTGTTATAACTCTACATAGACCTAAAAGCCTTGTTTTCAACTTTGCAAAAGCATCATGTTTCATCAGAGTCCTGCACACTTAACTTTTCATGAATTACAAGAAAATTTGTATTAAAAGGTCTCATTTAGTATATAGTGATATACCCATAAAGCAGCTGCTGTATAAATAATATGTGGCATCAAAACACTCAATCTCACGCAGCTACAGAGCCGTTACAGTCGTTCCCCGGCTGCAATGACAGTGCAACAATCAGAGACTGGGCTTATTTTGGAGGCAGGCTTTTTGGAGAATATATACATTTTTATGACTGACTGTTTTTGACCCAACATGCTTCTACAGTGAAGTTTCTGTGCTTTACTGTATGAAAAAATTATGAAATCCCAGCAGTATCTATTAGTACTGTTAAGCACAGCCGTCACTGTGTTTACTTGCATTAAATTGCCTAAAAACGACACCAGGAAGCTAAACACACAGACCTTTACACACAATTAACTGCTCTGGTATGAATGTATACAGCAGTTAAAGCCTTGAACTCACCTGATTTGAATGTTATCAGACGATTGAATGTGCATTTATCAACAGTTATCATCCAGCTAGTATGGGCGAGTAGTGGCCAGCTCTACCTGCTGGCAGGCCAGTAGGTTGTTATCAGGTTGTCTCTTCTCAAAACACCTTCATTTCCAGCACTTAAATGCATTTATTTCGCTTTTTTAACTGTTTTATAACGTCTAACCAGGACGTTTTTTGACCTTTAACGAAACATAACCGATACATTTTCTGATTACAACCGTTTGCACCTGCCAGCAGGTGGAGCAGGCCCCGACACGCCCTTTTATATAAGCTGATTCCTGCTTATTCAATCATCTGATAACATGTGAAAGTGCAAACACTGCTGTGTGACAGTAATTACTAACAATGCATGACAATCGTAGCTGAAATAGCATCAGTCAAAATCATCAATAATTTTTCTTTTATTATAATAACCACCTGATGAAAACTCCGTCTGTGCTCAGGTGGATGTTTGCTGTGATGTGAGTTCATGTCGTGACTCTGCACCATCCACACTTTTCCTGAGGCAAACAATCCTTTCTGTTTCCTGAACTGATAATTAGCCCGGCTGTTTCCGAGCTGTGGTCCAGTGATGTGACCGGCTCAAAGAGGATTTAATAATCAACACACCTGCTGATCTATATTCACTCTGCCGAGCCCTGCTGCACTCACAATAACCAAACATTGTGAGGACTGATGGAGACGCACACACAGTCCGTGCACCCTGCCACCTCGTCCCTGACACCCAGACTACAGCCGTGAATACAGGAACACACAGACGGACAGTCGGGGGACGATAAAGTGTTTTTTTCTTTAAAGCATGTAAACATGATCTAGTAGTCTTGTGTAAAGCGGCTTTGAGTACCTTTAAAAGTGCCATATAAATGAGATTTATTACTATTTATTATTAGAAGAAAATCAAAATACAAACACAAACCCAAGATAAAAGGTAATGAATCCCATTTTTAATTTTAGCAATGGGAATAATAACTTTCTCCCTCAAGCTTTAAGTATATATTTGGGGAAATATTGCAGAAATTAATATATTTCCCCCAAACTTTCTTTTGTTTATATAATTTCCCATGTGTATGCATGTCTAGTTGTATTTATGGATGGTATGGTTACATGTCTATTTTTTTTCCTTTTAAAAAATAAACCGCACCATGTTCCATTTTTGTTTTATATTGTAAAAAAATATATAAAGAATTTCAAAATAATCCCCTAAAAAGGTGTTTTTTTCTATTTCTTTTATTCATCACCTAAAATATATCTTTGGTTTTGTATTAGCTATTTGCACATTTTTTTTTTACTTTATTCATGTTTTTAAGTTTTTATTTTTATATACGTATCATACTTTTGTTGTAAACTTGGATTTGAATTACAATAAACATTTGAAAAAATTATGATAATGTCATAAAATTTCCCTTCCATATGTATTCTTTGGGGATCGATCCGCTCATACAGCCAGATTTAATGTGAGCCACAACAGAACCACTGGCTGCAATAACTTCTATTAAATTCAATTTACCACCCATTCCACATTACCAGCATCAAAACAAACCAAACAATTAAAAATGTAATTAAGCAGCAGAAACAGTCTTTGCACAGCGGAGCCCAAAAGCAAATAACGTGCAGGTTTATCAGTCTTTGTACAGACTGTCAGGAGACGCTCAGCTCTGTTGATCACACTGTTGTTTTACAGCAAAAACAGGCCTGTCAACGTGCTAACATCTCAATTACCTGATTTACTCTTATCTTTGAGTAGAGTTGGGTACCAAAACGCGGTGCCAATTGGGTACCGGCTCCGACGTAACCGGTAGTAACCAGATCGAATAAAAACCAACATTTTGGTGCTTCATTTCAGTGTTTTGGGTTAGGGTTACGGTTTTTACCACCCCCTTGTTCTGGTGTAAACATGCGTGACGTCAGTGACGCTACTCTACGCTTATCTTGACCAAAACGGCTAAACGAAAAAACGTGTATTATTCATTTTATTTGATAAGTTTAAATGCAATGTCATTGATACGGCTGGCTGGCTAGCCTTAGTGGACTAGCATTAGCGGGCTAGCATCTTCACTAGCATCTCTACCATATTCTCTTGTTTACAATATTGTTTTATTTTATATTATGTAAATTTTATATTGGTTTATTTATTATTACCATATGTTACTTGTATTTATATTGTTTAAAGATTTACTGTAAGTTAATATTGTATTCAATTTGGCCGGCCCATTTTTTTTTTGACAGTATGTGCGTTTTTTTAAGTACAGGTTCAAGAACTGTTTAAGAAACAGAACCGTTTAAAAAGTACCGAGTAGGAACCGGTATTGGATAAAACCCAACCGATACCAACCCTTATCTCTGAGTCCTGAGGAGAATATCCGGCCTCCTCAGTGTCACCTCTGTATGATCCTGCTGCACAGAAACATCCTGCAGTCTATAATGCAGCAGAATGAGCTCCACAGCACTGTAACCTCTCTCAGTCTTTCACGGCAGATTAGCAATTTCTGTAACTTAGCTTATTCATCAGCTCTATTGTGATTCATTTGGTGTTTTCAGTGGTTTCGAAGCCCTGAATCCAGAGATATATTGACCAAATGGAGGCACAAGGAGTACACAAGGCTGCATCATTTTTCTAATATAATGCACTTTGCCTCTGTGTGGTGGCTGGGCACCATAAAACTCATCACTGTGGGATTTTCTGACAGTGTTTCACAGTGCATTAATCCACCGGCTCATCTAGTTAGTGCTGCCTCACAATGCGTGGGAGAGGTGTGTCAGTGAATCCCCATTACATGTTTTTACCGAGGATATAAATGCTACTGTGCAGCTTTTCATCATGCACTGTGCAGGCTAAAAAAAAAAGAGAAGAAAAAAAACAGTTTCTTTTAACATCTCATTAAAATTACAAGTATAGAATAATTTGAATGTAATGTTTTAGGATTCAATCTTTGAAGATGTTCATTAAATTATGTTATTTCAAGAATTCATTATCTCAAAGCAGCTAAAAGGAGTTCTTTACTGCTTATGAAACCCAATTTAATATTGATGCTATATACGACCTACATGAGCAAAGCCAGAAGACTTGCTGTTTCTATATAGTATTTCTTAATGCCTGTCTCCGTTCTGATTCCCAGATGAAAGGTCTGTGTTTACATTTTCCCAAGCAAAGCTGGCAGGGAGAAAGCAGACTGAAAGGAGACAGGAGGAGATCTTTCTTTAGAGAATTTGATTATTGAGCCTCCTGGTTCCCTTCCTCCAAGACAGGAATATATCCGTCCATTTTTATTTATGGAAATACATCAGTCAATGAATTCACATGGTGGCTCAAATAAAGTTTGTTTAGAGGTGGAACAAAGTAAAGCATCATCATATTACAGTTATTAATCTTACACAGCCACAAATACATATATCCCCCTATGCATCCTTCAGACAGCTGTGTTTTGGAGGAGAAATAGTATTAAAAATGAGTCTTTCTTATAGTGGTTTCCAAAAACAAACACCTGCAGCCAGTTCAAGATGTTACGATACGAGGTGCTGGTGCTCATAAAAACACTCCCGCTTTTGCCCACATGTGGCGCCAAAATCAGCACAAAATAAAAGTTGGAGTACCGTATTTTTCAGCCTTTAAGGTGCACTTAAAATCCTTTAATTTTCTCAAAAATGGACAGTGCGCCTTATAATCCAGTGCGCATAAACCAGCAGCATTTTCCTCTACTTGAAACAGCATCTTAAACACTTCTTTTATCAATGAAACTGTTTGCATTATGTTTTTCTTTGAAGGTAGAGAGTGATGAATCAGTGATGTTATCCTGTCATAATACTGTAAATATTTAAGCTGCGACAACCAGAAAATTATGTTTAACATCTCAACATATTTTCAGAATGAATATATATTTTTCCATTTAAGTACCATTTCATTTGATGAAATGAGGAGATATTTAAATAATCATGATGTTGTGATTAAGTGGCCCCTCAGCACAAGTGTTAGCACCAACAAGGTCAATATTAGCATCAGAAATGTAGATTAGCTGTTAAAAAAAAGTCTCTCATAGCTAAACCCTTATATGCAATATCATTCAATATGTGCAATATACAGTACTTACTGCTTATCCTTGTAATTTTAATTATTTGTTTATTCATTTATTTATTACGACATCAGCCGTACTTTCTGTCCGACATGTTTTATTTTTGTTTTATCTGTTTTTATTCTTGCACTCCCAATTTCATGGTACAGGTGTAAAATGATAAAATCTTCCTACTTTTTGTTTTTTGTTGTTGACTATACTAATGAATGAATTCTTATGAATTGGTTCATATGATTTCTAATGAAACAACAGTTGCTGCAGTTCAGCTACTTGGTTAGGTTTAGGAGCCATAAATACATGGTTAAATATCAGCAACAAAACGTTTAAGGTTAGGAAAAAAACATAGCTGTATAAACTGACAACATTTGTGGGAATTCTTCAAAATAAATGCATTAATCCGCTAAGAATTCAGGGCATTACTAACCATGGGAATAAAAATGAGCCCCACTCGACTCTTTGTTGGTTTTGTAGCTGCTACAGGATGAAAACAGCTTCAAATAACCTCCATTCATTCATATATAGAGTTGTATATAAGGTATATATAGCTCCATGAAATGTTTCACTCTGCGTCTTCAAAATAATATCCTCCTTCACTGTGAAAAACATGATTCTGATGTTAATTGACAGCTCAAACACTGGGCCAGCGTATTGCCAGATGTTCCAGCGTTCGTCTCAAGCTGCTGACTTTTCATTTCGAGTCTTATTCTGGAAGTCAGGAACGTGAGCAGATCACTGTGCATACATATTTTACACCCTGGTTGTCATTTCACCGCTGTCTGGCACATCAAACAGCGTGTTAAAACTAAGTAAAGAGAAAATAGTCCTCATTACTCTCTATCAAGAGAGTGCGGCTGCAGAGCCAGATGTATAAATGAAGGAATCCTTGGCGGTGGTGAAGCCGCTGAGGTTTGATGTGCAGACGGAGAGCTCTCAGACGGGGTAATAGCTGCAGGGTGCGTGTGTTACTCACTGTAGGAGCAGCCGTACACCTCCACTCTGAGGCCCAGCCAGCCGCTGGGGTTCCAGTCGAGAGGGATGAAGCGCAGGAAGCGCGTCCTCACGGGGTGGGACAGCTTGTTCTGGACCACAGCCTCCGAATTCACATTCCCCACAAATCTCTGCAGGGAGGGGAAAAATATTGTGTTATTACCAAAGGCTCCACTGAGAAAATGACCTCAGATCTGGAGTGAATATTTTCACAAGGGAGTAAAAAAAAAAAAAGTGAGTTTTTTAGCTGAACAGTGGAAATATAAGCACAATAACTCTAATCTAAATCCTTGAATAGCACAGGCAACGACAAAGTGCTGACAAGGCGAACCCAAGGGCAATGTCTTCATCCTATCCTTGAACATACTATTTGATGTAAAGTGATAAGAATCTTCGCGTGGTGTAGAAATATGAGAATATCCGTTCAAACAGGTCCATGTGAGAGGGAGGAGGAATCACCAGCGAGGCAGCCGGGGGCAGTGAGGGCTCTCGTATTGTGTTTTCTCCCTGCAGAGCTAAAAACAAAAACCTCTCAGTACAATTGCGAGATGTCATTCTTCTTTTTTCTACTCCGCCCCTCCTCTACTTCCACAGAAAGCCAGGGGACATAAACAGAGTCAGAAACAGAGACAAACAACCTCTCCTCTCAGATGACTGATTATCAGCTTCTTCATAACCGATTCTGGGCAGGTGACACGTCAAATCAATAAGTGCTCCTACTATAAAGAAGCAAAAATATAGATCATCGGCAGCCGAGCTCCAGGCTTTTGTGAGCAGTTCAACACATCCAGACAAGGCCAATAATTCAACTTTACGCAACAGCAGAGATACAATTACCAGCGGCACAAATGACCGTCCGGCTCCTTTTGAATGCTGCAAAGCAGAAGCATCATTAAATGCACCGCGATGCTGCTTCTTGCTAGATAATCAAGGCAACAGTGTGACTGTAAAGGCTGTTATTGTGATTTATGCCAACGTTTTCCCATTTTGAGCCATTTACTGGGCGCTGAATCTTAACGCATGTACGAGCCGGGCTTATTTGCACATGCACAGCATTTCATGTCTGCACAGGAGGGATTAACAAATGGCGCCGGGGCTTATATGTGCGGTCAAAGCAGAAATGTATTACTCCAGCAGTGCAAACAAGCTTTTAGAGTGAAATATAAGGAACACATCAGCCTTGGAGAAAGAGACACAACATACATATTCACGACTCTTTGGTTTTTAAATGCTTTCAACCAAAGAATCAAATGTAGCTGTCAGTGTTTTGTTGGAAATCAGGCTGATGAAAGCGCGCCGCCGTGCTTGTCACACAGGGCTCTAACCATGACCTTGTTATTTTCAGGCTTTGTTTGAGACGCGCCGCGGTGGAAGAATATTTGATTGTTCCGCATTCAAAAGCTGTAATCTAAAGCCTCTCAAGATGTGACTTTCAAATCTGAGGCATTTCCTTAGAACCTACAGTGTTCATATAAAATATTCATGACTAGATAAGCAACAATCAAACAACAAATGAAATAAAAAAACACCCTGAGTCATTTTAGAGGCAATTTATTAGTCAAAAACTTGGCTGATCTCAATCCCGACTGTGTGCTTTAAAGTCCCATTGTGATGAAAAATGCATTTTCCCAATATTTCATTCTGTGTCCCTTTGTTAATTATTTATCTGTCTCTTGTTATATGCCCAATATCTGTCAAAAATCCCTATCAGATTATTTTTACATCAAAATCCCTGTCTTTTCTTGTTTCAAATGTTTCATGCTGCACTCAGGGGTGTTTGCAAAAAACAATCAAATAAGGTTTGAGGAGCGAGCTCGCCACAGAGGTCATTTAAACTGCGTTGAACCGCTTGTGGTCGTAGTCATGGTAGCAGCTTACAGAGGCATTCAGAGGGACATTTAGAGATTTACGTTTGGATATCAGAGGACAAATACTTTGTTGGGCAAGATACTGAACCCCAAATTGGACGTGTTGTGGTTCAGAGATGGTTTCTGCAGACCACGGTTGTTATTAGATATCTTATTTATATGAAGGTACTGTTAGCTTTTCTGTCATCATAAACAGGAGACTCCAGTCACACCAGCAGCCCCATGAGGCCTCACAGTGACGCTCTGAGCTCAGCAGCAGCATGGGAACAGTCACAGTTGCTGTCCATGGTGCTGAATCTGGAGCTCCGCTCAGTCTGAGCTCAGTTCTGCATGCTAGTGTGGAAAAATAGCCAATTTCTTCACCATTTAAAGGCAAAAACCTATTAAGATAAGTTGATACAGAGACATGTCCCTAGGGCCAAATGTATACATTAATTTATTTTCTATGGATTTACAGTCATTGGCCACTTTATTGGGCAAAGTGTGTACCTAATAAAGTGTTGGTATGGTCTTCTTCTTCATGTTAGACGTGTTGTGGTTCAGAGATGGTTTCTGCAGACCTTGGTGGTTCTTAGATATCTTAGTTATATGAAGGTACTGTTAGCTTTTCTGTCATCATAAACAGGAGACTCCAGTCACACCTGCAGCCCCATGAGGCCTCACAGTGACGCTCTGAGATCAGCAGCAGCATGGGAACAGTCACAGTTGCTGTCCATGGTGCTGAATCTGGAGCTCTGTCCAGTCTGAGCTCAGTCCTGCATGATGGTGTGGAGAAATAGCCAATTTCTTCACCTTTTAATTGTAGAATTTATTAGGTAAGTGGATAAAGAGACATGTCCCTGGGGCCAAATGTACACATTAATTTATTTTCTATTGATTTACACTCATTGGCCACTTTATGGGCAAAGTGTGTACCTAATAAAGTGTTGGTATGGTCTTCAGCTTCATGTTGGACGTGTTGTGGTTCAGAGATGGTTTCTGCAGACCATGGTGGTTATTAGATATCTTATCTATATGAAGGTACTCTAAGCTTTTCAGTAATTATAAACAGGAGACTCCAGTCACACCAGCAGCCCCATGAGGCCTCACAGTGATGCTCTGAGATCAGCAGTAGCATGGGAACAGTCACAGTTGCTGTCCATGGTGCTGAATCTGGAGCTCAATCCTGCATGCTAGTGTGGAAAAATAGCCAATTTCTTCACCATTTAAAGGCAAAAATCTATTAAGATAAGTGGATACAGAGACATGTCCCTGGGGCCAAATGTATACATTATTTTCTTTTTCTTCTGATTTACACTCATTGGCCACTTTATTGGGCAAAGTGTGTACCTAATAAAGTATTGGTCTGGTCTTCTACTTCATGTTGGATGTGTTGTGGTTCAGAGATGGTGTCTGCAGACCTTGGTGGTTCTTAGATATCTTAGTTATATGAAGGTACTGTTAGCTTTTCTGTCATCATAAACAGGAGACTCCAGTCACACCTGCAGCCCCATGAGGCCTCACAGTGACTCTCTGAGCTCAGCAGCAGCATGGGAACAGTCACAGTTGCTGTCCATGGTGCTGAATCTGGAGCTCTGTCCAGTCCGAGCTCAGTCCTGCATGCTGGTGTGGAGAAATAGCCAATTTCTTCACCTTTTAATTGTAGAATTTATTAGGTAAGTGGATAAAGAGACATGTCCCTGGGGCCAAATGTACACATTAATTTATTTTCTATTGATTTACACTCATTGGCCACTTTATGGGCAAAGTGTGTACCTAATAAAGTGTTGGTATGGTCTTCAGCTTCATGTTGGACGTGTTGTGGTTCAGAGATGGTTTCTGCAGACCTTGGTGGTTATTAGATATCTTATTTATATGAAGGTACTCTAAGCTTTTCTGTAATTATAAACAGGAGACTCCAGTCACACCAGCAGCCCCATGAGGCCTCACAGTGACTCTCTGAGCTCAGCAGCAGCATGGGAACAGTCACATGAGCTGTCCAGGGTGCTGAATCTGGAGCTCAATCCTGCATGCTGGTGTGGAGAAATAGCCAATTTCTTCACCTTTTAAAGGTAAAATCTATTAGGTAAATAAATACAGAGACATGTCCCAGGGGCCATGTCATAATAAAGTGGCAGTGGGGTCTTCATCTGCTTCTGCTTCTCTGTAAACCCTAGAGATGGTGGTTAGAACAGCAGTTTGTGAAACACTCAGACCAAGAACCAAAAAGTCTCTTAAATCATCTTTCCTCCTCATTCTGATGCTCAGTTTGACGTCAGCAGCTCGTCTTCACCATGTCTACATGTCTAAATGCATTGAGCTGCTGCCATGTGATTGGCTGGTCAGATATTTGTGTTACTAGCAGTGTAGCAGGTGTACCTAATAAAGTGGCTGGTGAGTGTGAGAGGTTTAGAGGGACGGGGGAGCTGGGTGTTGTTCATGTGCAGTGACGCAGAACCAGTTAAAGGGCGACAAAGTTTCCTTTCCATCTCTGCCTCGTCGTCCTTTGTTCTGATCCAACAACAGGTGAGGAAGCCAACAACAGCGTTGCCAAGTCTTTCCAAATAAAAAGAGAATAAAAGTAACCATGGAGCCGATGACTAGAACAGAAAACAAAAAAATCTGAGGTAAAAAAACACCACAACTTTAGCAGAATAAAGCCAGCTCAAGGCGGACGCCATGGCAGAGTGATGGCATAATTTAGGTGTACAGCCTTTGAAACTGTTGTTTTTGTTAGAATCATTAACCCTGTCTTTCCACCCGGCTCCCAGCTGAATGTCTGGAAAATCTAATGAACCAAACAAACTCTGATTAAAGCTGCACTGCAGTCATTCTAGCCATTCATTAGCTAACACACACGTCAGTGCGAGTCATTAGCATTCAGGAGCGGCACACCACTACAAGAGCACCGCCGAGACCGTCCCGCGCGATGACGTTTGTTTTCTTTCCTCTTTGGAAAACTTGCAGCAGAGAATCCGATGCGTTACAGCTGGGAGATGAGGTAGCGGCTGAGTGAAAGCCTGAGGGTGCAGAAGATTTTCCAGAGGTCCGGAGGGCCGCGGGGGATCGAGGTCTCCTTATCCACATAAACAGCCCTAACCCCACCGTGACTTCATTATTTCTATTTATGCTTCTGTCGCTGTGGAACTGTCTCCCTCCCCATTCATTAAGACTCTTTACTCTTCCTCTCCAGTGATGAGCTCCCTTGTGTCACTTTTCCTTTCTGTTGCATACAGCACGGGCGCATACGTTTATTTTAATCAATCCACTGGGGGATAAATTCCGCTGCCGGCTACGAAGACGCTACAGTATGTTTCCAAAAGGTCGTCGGCCAGTTAAACAGCCTCAGGGAAGGCAGAGTGAGGAGGAAGAGTCCGTGACCTTGCCATGAGTGGAAATGCTCCAGCAATCCCTGACCGCCATCAATGAGCCAGGAGCGCCCAGACAAGGATCAACAGGCCTCACATTCATCCTCAGCATATTAGCAGAGCCTGGACTTTATGGGTTTGTTTACTGCTGGGTTGGATTTTGGATTCTGGTTATATTGCTTATTGATTTTATACAATTATGGGAAACAACAGAACACACCACAACCCTCAAACCCCTCCACAACCCTTCACAACAATGTCATACTCTCAGTGAAACCATATATAATAATAAAAAAAGGCAAAATAAAGAAACAATACACCGTTTTCTAATAATCTTTAGAGGAAAGTCCTTCAAAAATTGTAAAAAAGGTGTCCATAGCTCATAAAAGGCCTCCATCTATGTCAGTTTTTCTAATGCCAGGTAACAAGACAGCTCTTTAATCCACTGAGTTGTGATCAACCCTTGAATATTTTTATTAATTTTAAGGCAATGACATGTTTAGCCTGCACTAAACAAAAATCAATCATTTTCCTTTTCTGTCCATTTACTGGAATATTTTCAGGAAAACATGGATATTACACAATTTAGCCTCTACTGGAATCACACACCCCGTTAGTGTTGAAATCAACTGCAAAACCTCCCACATACACTGAAACAGGGCGCCTATTTCTCTCGACATTTAACACAGTTATCAGGTATATTGGTAGCCTGGGTGCAGCCGAACTTTAGCCCGGGAAGTTCAGTCTGGCACTTCTACGTTGTGTTGCTTCTCTGCTCGGTTCAGGTCTCCTCGGACCAATGAAACTGTCAGGGCGGCTTTAAACGATGACGGACTGATGAGCAACAGTAAAGTAGTCAGCCACGGCACTAAAGAGCGCTTGGGTCGAATACGTTTACAACAAACATGGCCGCCGCGTTCCAACCGTGTTATCAGGTTCTGACAGGACCGACAAATGGGATCCGATCTGTCTGATGTTTTGTGGAGTTGCAATCATAAACGGAGGACTTGTTCCTACATACATTGACCTTTACTATTACTCTCAAAAATGAGGGCCGTGTTGGAAACTACTCTGTGTATCCTTAAATTCTTTTTACAACAGCGGCACAAACTCGTTTATACTCATCTTCTTCTCCTTCATCTTGCTGCTCTGGTTGGTTGTTGATCTATAATCACAGCCCAATGGATCAGTTTCAGACTCACATTCTGAACAGAATCCTGAGTCTGACGTTGTCAGGCTAGTGTATTGGGGTTAAAATGGTGTAACTTTACAGGGGTAATGTACGCTCTGCATAACCATTTATATTGCAGTAGCCTGAAATCTCAGTTATAGTTATACGAAGGTACTGTTCTGTCATTATAAACAGGAGACTCCAGTCACACCAGCAGCCCCATGAGGCCTCACAGTGACGCTCTGAGCTCAGCAGCAGCATGGGAACAGTCACAGTTGCTGTCCAGGGTGCTGAATCTGGAGCTCTGCTCAGTCTGAGCTCAGCCCTGCATGCTAGTGTGGAGTAAGAGCCAATTGCTTTACCTTCTAATCGCACAATTTATGAAGTTGATTGATATGCAGACATTCCTCAACCAAACCTCTAATCACCTGTCAAGTCTACTTACCGGCCTGGAGGCCAGATGCATAAAACTCTGTGAATTTATGACAAAGTCTGTGTGTATGCACAAAGAATGAAATGTGCAGACATATTCTCTCCATGTATAAAGCCACAAGTCTCTGTGGAGCTGGGGGAATGTGCAAAAGGCTCATTTCCAAGTCATGACTTCTTCATGACGTCATCAAACTGAAACTCCCTGCCAGTTTCTGTTTGATGATGATGTCAAACCAGTGATGAGGTCCAATATATGTCGTATAAAAATAATAAGATAATTAGATGTTCTCCTCATTTTACCTCTTTTTTTTTTTATTTATCTGCAAGCAAGATTTTCAGCATGATTGTATCTTTAAAGTAAAAGAACACAATTTTCTACATAATATTTTATGTTTTGTGGGTTTTTTTTGTTGATCCAGTCAAGTCAAAGTAAAAAAATAATTATCAGGTCATATAGGTGAGGTTGTGCTGAACAAAAGGATTCCAACATGGCATGGCAAACCTCTTTCTATGTACAGGCAAAATGAACTGGATTCAAAAATAGCCCAAACTCCGTATGATATTGATCAGTGACTCATTCATAGAGCTCGTGTGGGAACAGACTTTACAAACATCCCTAATAGAGAGATGCTGAATTAAATGTAAATAAAAATGATGAATAATTCCTAAATTGAACCTAAAGTGGCTTTGATTGACATTTTGCAGCCAGTTAAATTAGGAAAAAAACTGAAAATAATGTTTTTATGATGTCATGTTGGTCTTTATATCCCCGCCTGCTCTGAAGAAGAATGTGAGTATGTGTGGGAACAGACGTATGGTGTTTCTTGTGCATGCACATCATTTATACATCCGGCCTCTGGTCAAAGCACGTCTGTCTGTTTGCCTCATACATCTCGACCCGCCCCTCTCTCTCCTCCCCTCCATCTATTCTCCCTCTGCTCCTCGCTTCCTACCCACATCCCTTCATCCCACTCCCTCCTCCACTTATCATCTCTATGGTGCATATCTCCCCCATGTCTCATTCCAGGTGCTGTCTGGGGGGCCTCTAATCAGCCTGGGTGGAAACACGGCTGAGCTGAACCCCCACACTCTTCAAAACGTTCTACCAGAGCAGCCTAACAGGAGACATTACTCTTCCTGCAAGAGCTGCGAGATATGGCTGAAATATAGAGGTTTATTTATATCTCAATAATATATATATCTCGGGCTGACTATATAGAGAAAATCAAATGGTA
>CAFUXE010000247.1:377264-396044 GCA_903364295.1 Serranus cabrilla
ATGTATGCATTTTAAAATAAGTCTCCTCTACATTTTGCATGAACACAGAGCTAGATAACAAGTCAGGAGACCTTCACAGTGCACATCATCCTGCAGGGATATTCAAGATCTGTGCAGAATTACACGGCCATCCATCCAACACATGCACTTTTTTTTATACATAGTGACCAAAAGATTGTTTCAAATCTCCTTCGAGATCACGCTGTAAAAAATTCCGACTGCAATTATGATACAAGATACAATTACTCAGACAGAATTAGCACCCTTGCAAACACATTTTAATCCTTGTTAGATTCCCATCTACCTGAACAGCTAACAAGCATGGAAATGAGTGTAGAAATTCCCTCCTTACGGACACGAATTTGTTTCACACATTTATTCACAGCTGCATTAAAAATAGATTTCTGAATAAGGCTTCTCAAGGATAATGAAGGTAATCTGGAACCCCCTGCTGGAATACATTCCTCTTCCCACCTATGAATATTTGCAAAGAACATGGAGCTAATTCACCGCGGAGTAGATTGCAAATATTATACAGGGAATTAGGTTAAAGCGGGATTTAAAACAGGGGCTCTGCCATTTTTAAAGAGTTTACTTTAAAAGTACCATCAAGCAGAAATCTTTTTTTTTCCACATAAGGAAAGATATTCAAGAGTAAGACTTTGTAAGTCACTTTGAGTTTCACAGCACACGAGCTGATAAAAGTCCACATTTCATCTCCTAAAAGCTTCCACAGACATAAGTCATTTTCACAGATTTCCTCCCCTGGCTTCTCCTAATTAGGTTATTATCAGCTTGTAGGGTATAAATGTTGTTCCACATGTTCCTCTTGTACTTTAAAGGCTTTGGTCAGAGCGCTCTGGCAGAAAGGAGAGAGTCTGCAGGAACAGACGGCGGTGTCAGCGCAGTAACCGAGGTCAGACAGAACACAGGCCGGAGGATAATTTAAGTTGAACATAAGGAAGAGAATATGGAAACTTTTTAACGCCTGGACAGACGGAGAGGTTACATACACGTATGGTTTAGTATATGGCAAAGCTTTTGTGTGGTTTAAATTCAATGTTTTTACTCATTTATATGGAGCCAGAGAGTTCCTTCCAACTCTTTAATCTAGAGCGAAATATGTCCATAAATACTGTCCGGATTGCTGGAATATTTGCTGTAGATATTGATAGTCATTACAGGATCCTTGCCAAAAATTGATTTAGATGAGCTTTCTCAACAATGAAAATCAGGGAGAAATTTAACACTAAACCAATCTCAAAAACTGCTTCGTCAAAATTGAGCGGCACTAGACAAAAATGGAAATATTGCAGACAAAAGATCTACTAATATATTAGATCTGACGGCAGATTTGGGGCTGATTTTTACTTTCAGATGCTGTTGATTTAACTAAAAGATTCTTCTAGTCGTTCCAGAATATTCTGGAGAGGTTTTGACATTTTTTATCCATTATAGTTATAAAAAAGTCGTAATTCAGCACCAAATGAGTGTAACAAATGGGATCAACCCAAAGAATTACTGCAACAAGCCAAAAATGTTGTTAATATGTTAATTTAATTGCTTAATTAAGTCATTTTTATGCAAGATTTATGACCAAAACGCCTTGACACACATGCTAAGCTGCATTTCAAATTAATCTCCAGGTTCTCAGCTTTCAGGTGATGCTCATCACTTCTCTATAGTTTCTTTTGTTGACCTGCTATCTCCCCCTAAAATCTCCTGCCTCCCAACCCAGCAGCCACTTTACACGTCACATCCGTTTAGCTGCTTGTTAAAGGAAGAGGTCACGCAAAAACAAACCCAAAAGCAAATTTTTACACATCCATTTCTTACCTGCAGAGCTATTTATCAGTGGAGATTGTTTGGTGTGATGTGCTGAGAGATTTCCGTGGAGAGAGGTTTGTTTTCTCTTGAATATAATGGAACTATTATTTAAGACATTTTGTTTATTTCCTCTTTGTTTCCAATGATAGTGCTGCTGATAACACCGCATCGCAGCAAATCACACCAGAACTGATAAAAAGCACTGCAGGAAAGAGAAAAAAGAAGCTTTCCCAACACAAGCATCTCTCAGGTTTCCAGAGAAAGCATCCAGCGAGTTGATCAGGTCAGAGGGGAAAGGCCGGACCGGTTTGAACCGACAGAAAAGCAGAAGCAACATCAGGAATCTCTGAATGCACGACACGTCCAGCTGTGCAGCAGATGGGCTGCACTCCGGTGCCACTCCTGTCAGCTCGGAGCAGGAACAGAGGCTACGCTTGGCACAATCAGACGATCAGAAGAAAGGAAAACGTTTCCAGTCTGATGAATGACATTCAGATGGGTCGGAGTTTGGTGTAAACAACATGGAGGCACGGATCCATCCGGGCCTGTGCACTATCAACAGTTCAGGGATATTTCACAGCATCTCGGAGCATTTCCTCTGACCTTGTCCTTCCCTTTAGGACCACAGTATTCCCAGTGGAGACATTAAAGATGGTACTTCCCAGGAAAACACATCATCCACAGTCACCAGATCTCAGCCCAATGTTGCTCCTTTTGGGAAGTGCTGGAATGATTTTACATTGTGGGAGTGCAGCCGACAAATCTGCAGCTACTGCACGATGCTGTCATTGTATTTCAATGTCATCAACTTCCTAAATAATGGCGCAGGCATTTTTCGACTTTTTTTTTTGCCATGATCATGATCATGATGCAGGCAACCAGTTTTTTGTGTTTTCTGAAAAAGCTGAAAAATGACTTGAGCCATTTTATTAAAAGGGTGTCAACATGTTTCCAGCACCTTGTTGAATCTATGACGCGAAGAATTAAAGTAGAAATGATTATTTCATCAGTGCATTCACACCACACTCACACAGTGATGAGGTGCTCATTGGAACACAGATCCTAACACTTGGTTTTAAAATGTGACAGCGGTTTGCTAGTCACTAATGATTTTGTCCTGCTAATGTCAGTAATTGCAATAGGCCACACCTCTTCTAAGCTAGCCTGAGAAACAAGGATATGTATATATATTTGTTATCGTAATGTGACCGGGGAAATCTAACCTTCTAGCAGAGGAACTAATAAAGTGGTTTGCTGGACACCCTTGGAGACATTAGAGACAGGCACTTAAAAGAGGTTCGAAACAGGGTCACAGATCCATGAAACACTGGAAAACAGGAAAGGGGCGAGTGCTCCTTGTGAGATTGTGTCAGAGTTAACGCACTATCTCTATTAAAACAGAGTTGTTTGAGCAGGGTTGTAAAATTCTAGGAATTTTCAAAGGAATAAACGAGGATAAAATGGGAATTAACAGGAATTTGTGGGAATAAACAAGTATTAAATGGGAATAAACAAGGATAACATGGGAATAAACGGGAATAAAATTGGAATTAATTGGAATTTATGGGAATAAACAAGAATAAAATGAGACTTTACAGGGATTTGTGGGAATAAACGAGAATAAAATGGGAATTTACTGAATCACGGGGTTTTGCTAACAGACAGCTAACAAAGATTTCAACATGAAAATAAAGAAATAAATGATTCAGTGTTGGATTCAAAATTATGGATTCATTTTACACTATATCAAATTATTTCTGGCAACTATCTTATTTAGGTTTCTTGTTTAAAGTAAATTCTCCTCAAAATCTAGTGCAGAAAGTTGGCTTGAAATTTTCTAACTTTCTCCATTTCCACAGAGCGGGGTAACAAACAGACAGCGCAATTAAAGTTTGAGAAGCTGCAGCGTTTATTAAGTGTCAGACAGTAACCTGTATTACATCTACAGCCAGACTGACAACTGCAAAACCGCAGGGCAACGATGCTTTTCCAGCGAGGTGATAAAAAAATCCATATCATTACCGCTCCAGTCCAACCCGGTACGAGCAGCGGGAAGCTCATGGCAGGCTGCTGGATATATGAAACACACTAAGCCTGATGACTGCGATGGCTTTAAAAACATCAATATTATTAGCATCTCTTTTTTTTTCCATATCTTCTAATTTTTCCACCCCGCAGCATGCTGGTGATGCTAGCAGGATTGTCGACCTTTCGCCCTGTTTTTTTGTGTGAGCTCATTTTTCCATGAAGCTAAGAATGGCTGAGAGCTAGCAGTCATATCAGCAGCTGCTGCTCTCTCATTAGTCCCCCTCGGTTCAGTTTCTGGCAGTGAGCCGTTACCTTTGAGCTTCACTTGTTAAAATGCCAGACGGATGTGAGTAAGTACCAGCCAAAGGTCTTGGTGAAAGCTGTAGTTAGTCAGCTCGAGTGTGAGTTTCAGAATAGGAGATTTCTGACTAATTGGCTGACATTCATCCTGCACTGTACAAATTATACTATAAATCCAAGTTCACAAAGAAGAGACGGGAGGAATGAGCGTGCATTAAATACACATCAGTAAATAAAAAGCTCCGTCACGCCTGATTTTAATGCTTGCCAACTTTCGGAATCCTGTTTCCTCTGGTATGAAACAGTGATATTAAATTTAATATTTGAAAGCGTACAGCACTTTCTCTTTCCTCTCTCAGGGGTCACTTACAAGAGGTGATAGCCGCAGGTCATGTTGGTAATATCTATACATAATGTCTCCTCTTCCCTGCACGGCTGCCATATTTCCCTTCACAAAAATAATAATATGAGGCCTGACTGTATAACACACAGAGGAAATGTCCCGCTGAACTTTGCTCTGAAATATTTCCTATTATTTGCAGGGCAGCTGTCTATATATATTTTTTATTATTTTTTAGCATCAGAGTTATTTTACTTTGCTTTTGTTTACATAAACAAATTAATCTCTGGTTAAATATCTAAAAATGACAAAAAAGGATGCAACTGTTTGGCCAGATGGTGCATGAAATCTGGTTTGAGGCATCAGCAGACTAAGCTGCTGCCCATCAGTGGCCCATAAAATGGGCACTTTGGTGCTCTGTTCATAATTTAAGGATTTAAGTACGAGTTATTATCGTATTCCAACTCTCCATAATAATGGAAATGTAGTTGTTTCCGCCATTTCTGTCGAGGTTGAGTGTTTTTCTTGAGTAAAGAATCCTGTGAACCCTGACGAGTCGTTGGTTTACATTTTGCTCTCTGTGGCCTTGTGTTTCACAGCATAATATGGACAATTCATATAAAATTGATAAGACCTGCAGCTCTATGGAATCATTACAATCATGGCTAGAAGAGGGAACAACAAATGTGTTTTGAGCAGAATAACAGTTATAATGACATAAATAACAGAAAAATAAATGTTTTTTTAATTGAAATAAAATGTATTTTTTTATAAACACATTTCACGTTTCCTGAATATTTTAAAAAATTAACTGCACATGCCTTATATATATTTAACTATTAACATTTTTCCAGCCTCCCCTGTCCTCTCCTCTCAGCTCTGTGTAAACAGATTTTCAGTGAATATTTGTTACATGAACGTAACAAATATAAACAGCAACTTTTGCAACCTATGATCCGTTCAAAGACCGTGGGAAAGTTTTCAGTGATATTGTCTGTTTTTACACCGTCTTTCTATAATAAAATGTGTATTTTTATAATTATTTAATGAAAACATATGTTACGATCCAGCTGGTGGGTTGAGAGGCTTTTAAATGGATGTAAAAAGTGTATTTATAGATTATTCGACTATTTTTGGCTTTGGTTTCAGATACATTCACTGTTAAACAGTGTGAAACATTTTGAGGGCTTCAGAAGAGTTAGACCTGTTTAAAAGTAACAACCATTTATATTAATTCCAATATTCCAGTAAAAAAAAACGAAGTTGAATCTTAAAAAAAGAGATCACATTACAGTGGCTATAACGTCCTCCCTCACATCTCATTTAATTTAAACACAATGAGAACAGTGCACTGTGGTGACACGCCGGTGGGCAACTCCACACGCTGCTAATTGGACTGCCAAGTACAAAAACTCACAAAAAAAACTATTAAACATCTTGTCAGCAGCCTTTGACATAACTGGGGCAAACACAATACGGAGTGATAACATGTGCCAACATCAGCCTGTTTCCTCAGACCTTTCGTCCCTCTGACAGGAAAACTGGTGACATTACAGGGAGGAATCAGAAAAGACTCCAGACACGTTCACATGTTATCAACAGGAGGTCCAAACAGGGCAGGGCATGCATGTCTATTATTATAATAATGATTATTTTAAACGCAATATGTCATTATAAAGCTCTTCATGGTGGAACTACCAATAGGCACATCAGATCAATATGCAGCTTGTTATTAGAGCATCTGCAGCAGCATTCAGAATGCTCCCTCTCGTAGCGTTAGAGGTCAAAGGTCAGATTCTGTATCATGGAAATGTGATTAATGATATAAATAACTTCATCATATTGTGTCGAGGTCATCCACCTTATACTGGATCTATAGGTGAAATGGAAAAATTACAATGATGGAAAAAAAAAAGGAATGATAAAACAAAAAAAAAACTCCCATTTCTGCTATGGAGGTCAGACAAAAAGATGGTGCTTATGTCCATTTATCCATTCTGTGAGCTGACTAGATCTAGATAAGGACACAGAGCTATTCCAGGACCAACACACATCTGCATAAACACCATAGATTCTGTAATGAAAGTTTAACATCAGATGACCAGCTCTGGTTGGCTGCTGGGTCCCAAAGTGCCCTATTGTTGGGGTTTGGCCAAAAGAAAAACTGTGAAAGAGAAATTGTTCTTCACTCTTTGTTGTGCTCTGGCATGGTCACTGCAGAGTCCAGCAGCTTTTGTAAAAACCAAGTATAGATTAAAGAACCAGGTGGAGCAGGGAGGCTTAAAGACCCCCCCAGCTCTAACACTATCAACATTCATGCAAACTGATAATGAACCAGACAGGAAGTTGGTGAAAGAAACATTCCTCTGCAGACTCACCCCGACGCCGTCCTCGTGCCTGTACTGTTTCCAGGCGCGGCCCGTGTCACTGTAGAGCAGGAGGTAACTGCTGACCCAGTCCCAGCTGTCATAACGTCCCTGTGTGGCAACAGCCGTCACCTCCATCTGCTCCCTGAGGTCCACCTGGAGCCAGGGCTCCTGGTCGGTCACCATGGGAGACCAGCCGCCCGCCCCTGAGAGAGAGAGAGGGGGGCCATTAAACATCGATACTGTGTATATCGACACAATGAGCTGTGGAACGCTGTGGTTTGTGCCGAGTCTCCACACAGCTCGGATTGCAAAAATACATAAAGAGTGAGTGTCTGCATATGAAAGGCTTTCAAGGTGAAGTTGCTCTCCAGCCGGCGCGGTGGAGGTCACCCGCCTCGCTTCTTGGAAATAGCTGATTTCATTTGAAAGAGTGGACAGCCCCGCTCGAGAACTTATAAAGAGCAAAATCCTGCCGCAGCTCCGAGAGCTTACCTCTGTTCCACAAGCCTCCTCTGCACAATATCAAGTGTGTGTGTCGCTCGTAGCAGTTTCTCTTCATAGTCTTTTTTTTTCAGCACAGGGAAACGGGGCTCTCGCTCGAATCACCGGCTGAACATGCATACATGAAGCCTGTCCAAAGCCCACAGAAGCTGTTTGTTTGTTTCATCTCTTCAGCCGTATCAGAGCAGCGGCTGAGAATAAAGCTGCTTACAGCCTTTTGGCCATAAATTATTACACAGTTTTTGTTCCATATATCACACTCATAGTTTATTTAGGGAGATTCAGACTGATTAATGCAGCAGATTCATCAGGGTAATTAATGCCAATCTGAGACAATTGTTATCGGCCAATACAGACCCAAGGCTGATTATTTATTTATAACAGTACAGTTCAATTAGCTCACACCGGAGACGGCCACTGCACTAACAATGTTTATTTATTTATCTATTTAAGGTTA
Source organism: Serranus cabrilla (assembly GCA_903364295.1). Taxonomy (NCBI): domain Eukaryota; kingdom Metazoa; phylum Chordata; class Actinopteri; order Perciformes; family Serranidae; genus Serranus; species Serranus cabrilla. The sequence continues at coordinate 385,087 of CAFUXE010000247.1, forward strand.
AAAATGTTTGTTCTCTTTCTGCTGATAAATGATTTTGTCTTGTTGTTTTTCGTTTTAAAAAGTCTGTTTTTATGTCCATTTATTTACATTGTTTTGTTCACTTGACTAAAATCTACTAAAGCAAACTGAGAAAATACAGATAGTAACTGTATTAAATACATGTTCATTTAAGTTCAGCAAGTGTCTCATTTGTTGTCAAGCAGTTTTGAAGCTTCATGGCCTCGTTGGAGAGCCGGTCGCCGCATATTCTGCAGAGCGTGTTGTTGGTGGGAATCACCTGTCGCCATAAATCCATATATTCAGTCGGTCTGCTGGTGTTTCTGTTAAATGCAGCTTATTGTTTCTTAGTGGAGGCTCTTCTTCTGTCTCCTCACTGGGCCAAAGAAACTTTCCACAGACGTCTGTTTTTTACTCATTTTGCAGCTTGTGGGTTTAATATTAGCGTCAATTTATTTAGTTATTTATTCTTTCTGTGCGGCCCACAGGTTGGGGACCGCTGGTATAGAATACCCAGACTACCACATCATTTAGTTTGCTAGAAGAAGATTCAGCATGTTTCAATACACAGTGTGTGATTTGCAATATGTTGAAAATCTGGTCACATTTTGCAGAATGCAACTCAGCATGCTTTTTCCAGCTATCCTGACCCACAGGCCACTGCACATAATGCATATCTGACCCAGGAGGTCAAAGTTCAAGGCGCCATGTGATCCCAAATGTATTCATCCTGCATGCTACAGTCAGGGCTGCTGCAGTGTGCACTGAAACTAACAGCCACTGAGAAAGTAACTCTAATACGGACTGTATTTGTTTAGCCTAATTAGAATATTTGTAATTTAGCTGTTTGATTTCAGTCCACCAGTAATTACCCACAGTCACCTCCATCTTTCCAAAGAATAACCAAACAGTGCCGCTCTGAACTGCAACATGTGGCGACTGCAGCACGTTGTCGTACCTCACTGCTCGTGTGTCGTAGCGTCAGAAACAATCTGTACGATCATCACACATGCTTCACGTGTTACAGTAACTGCTGGTGCAGCAGGTGGGCGTGCGAGGATCTGCAGCATGTGCGGATATTAAATCCATGCAGTCGTACTCACCGTCTCTTCTGTTGAGCTTGGCGTTGTAAGCAGCGTAACTGACGGAGGACTGAGAGGAGCTCTGGAAGGATGAGTGGGGTAACGAGGACGCCAGAGGGCCATTGCAATTATCTGTGAAAGAAAGAGAAACGTAGAGGCCTTTAACTTCAAAACATTCATTCTTATCTGCATATTTTAAGTCTGGTTATGACAGGGTTTCACTGCTCGCTGTATTTGGATTTATTCACATCACAGAAATAATAGAAAATTCATCCCTGAGAAGTTAAACACGTTGGTTCAAAGTGCATCTTTACCTGTCGGTGGTTGAGTTTTAAAGCAAGAACTGGGGGAAAATAACAGGGCTGCCTCACTTATCCAGTTCTCAGACACCTCAAACAGTCTATTAACCCATGCGGTGACCCCTGAAAATAGCACAGAAGACTCCTCGGCTCCCTTTGTGTACACGCTTGTGTGTATGTGTGTGTTCGTTTTTTTAATCCAGCAGTGTGAGATTACATCACGTCCAACAGGCAGAGACAGATTAAGAGTCCAGTGATCTAAACCTGTCAGTCCCGTCTTCCTCTGATCCGCCCTGCCCGCCACAATAAGAGCACAACAACAGGCTCTCTGTGCTGTTCGGCTTCACTCGAGTGCAGAGCTGCATTAAGGCCTGTATCTGAGAACATAATGAAAACTGGCACCGGCCTGATTACAATTATCCCTGTACTCTCTCCATCAGCGTGCGGTTCACTCCTCTGAGTGCGAGAGGCTTTTTGTTTTTGGATGCCATTTTACTCAGAGTTCAGATGGATTCTGAGCACATCTGGAGTGGCAATTGGCCATCCATCTGGTAGACAAGAGCACAGCAGAACTGACAGCATGAGCTCGCTCTCCTTTTGGGCGTACCACCGAATTTTCGACTGACCTGATTTGACTGCTCTCAGATCGCTTGCCAAGAGATTTCTCTAATCCTGATTTCAAGTGTGACTAAAGTGGATCAAGCTGTTTAGTCCAAGACTCAAATTATGGCTGAGCTGCAAGTTGCAGATGTTCATTGGGGGAATGGGAACAGTGGCATGCCGTCTGAACACAACACCACTGGAACGGAGGTTATTATGCAAGCACAGCACTCCTAATCTGTCAAAAGTCTCCCAGTCCCACTTTTCATCCCTTTAGGTTATCTGCTGTTCAATCTGTGCACAACAACAAACCATGATAAGGTGAAAGAAACCCATCCTGACGCTCTGAAGCTGACAGGTGCTGTTAGGTGGTGTGGGAGTGCAGAGGAAGTTTCTCCAAGAGCAAAATGTGCATCTCACAGCCGCTGTTGTTGTTTACAGATTTGGTCTTGAGCCAAATGCCTGGCTGTCAGTCACAAAGACTTATGGATGGAGGATGATTTGCCTGCAAAGCTGCTCCTTGGCCTGTGGGATAACTGAAAATCCTCTGAAGCTGACTCACGATCTCCGTGCAAAGGCTCAGGGGCTCGAATCTTACAGCCAAATGAACCCAGACGAGCATCTGAATGCATAGACATAAACACGCGCGGCACGACGGCCGGCCAAGAGGGAACACTTAATCTGCTTTTGAAATCATAAGTAGACCAGCTGATATCAAGAGCTTTCAGTTTCAGTCACAGAAGTGCGAGGATGATGTGTTTTTTTCCCGTGTAGACCGACAGAAGGCCGGCACAGAAGTGTCATGTTGACACTCTCGGGTTTGCAGCACACCAGAGGTTATCACTGATGGTGCTGCCGATAAAAATAATAGATAAAAAAAGAGCAGCGCCTGCACACGAGCGCCGGGCAGGCAATTTATTTAGTGACCTGACAGAGTTTCGACTTAAACAAAACGTCGTCTATTTGAATGCATTTGTGGTTTGGAGTCAGTGTGCCATTAAAGGACGTTTTTCTCATCCCATAAAGAGACCGAACGTCCCCTCACGTCTCTGGGTCTTTAAAGCTAAAGTAGGCAGGAAATGTAAACAAACTTCCTCATTTTACAGCTAAACAATACACCAAAACTGGAGCTGCCTAGTTGCATTTGATTGGTTATTTTCATTTAGGCACGCTGCATTCTTGCAAATACAATTAGGACACAAGGAGGCAGAAACACACTTCTTTTACTAACTATCTGTGTAGTATATTGCTGTCAGGTTGGGCTGCTAAATTAATCAAATTGCAACCAGAACTTGGAGTGGTGCAAAATCCAATTTGCAGGAACATGAATAAATGCAAAATATGTCAAAATATCTCCTGAATTAAGTATTATTGGAACTGCGAGTCAATTATTTATATTTTTAATCAAAGATATTTTTTCAGAAATGGAAATGATGGATGAATATATTATTATTCCATTCAATATCATGAATTATAACTTAATCACAATATCAGGCAAAATACAATCACAATTATAACCCATGTTTTAATCCAAAATGGTGCATTCAAACTGTCAGGATATAGTTCAACATATTTATATAATGGTGACCAACCGTAGCTCGCAATTCTTAAAAATATGAAGAAATTTAATAAAACAGCTGCAGGAAGTACAGAGCTGTAGTTTTTGGGGACTATTTCCAGCCTTGAATGAAAACACAGTTTGTGCTCTCGTGAGAATCTACAGCACTAGAATAGTGAATATCAGCGGGACCAACTCAGAATAAACATCTGCTATAACACAGGAACACGTCACATTGTGGCTCACAGATGGTTTTTATTAAGGAAAACAATGGGGCTGTATGGCTCAGAGGGAAACTCTGCCATGCATCACACAATGTGACAATTAGGGGTGAAAATCACTGGTTTTATCACCAAACAATATCATATGATTTCTTTGGACAATGACACAATAGAATGAGTGTTTACTTTGACGGTTAGAGATTTTAAAATTCAATCAGTCAATCTTTTAATTCACTTTATTCAAAAAAATTCAAGGATATTTAAAAGTTAAGAAGGAAATACAGGTTTCACTCCAATTCAGGAAAACATGAGCAGAGCCCGACTGATAAGGGATATTTGTTCCTGCTGATTCTGATCTCAGAGGGGGAATTCATCGATACGGTGCCAATATAGTCATTTTTAATGAGCTGGAGTGAAAATAGACCTTTTTCATGTGGATTGTGTACCGATTTTTCACCACTCTGCAAATGTACCCAGTTAAATAAACCTGACTACTGTTCAGGTTCAGTCAATTGCTGACTATTTAAAAAAAAAAGGAAATCAATAAAAAAAATAATAATAACAAACACCATTTTTAATTCATGCCAAGCAATATTTTCTGCATTATATTTTGAGTAAAAAGTTTTCATAACAGCACATATCGGACAGTGCATGCAGCGATAATATCCGTCAACAGATACTGTATATCTGAGATCTTTGAAACTACCAAACTACCTCAAATCCTCTTTATTATCAGCTGTACTTTAAGTAACAAAGATAATTAAATACTGTGAAATACTTTGCTAAAGCAAAAGTCAAAGCCAACAAGTTGTCCTAAAATCTTCCTGGTCAAATGATAATTTTTGGATTAAAGTCTGGAACATTGCTGTCCTGTAAGAACCAAAGCCAGCTTTGTGAAGATGCATCTTCCAGCTGATCCAATAAAGAGTTTAATCACGCTGTGTCATCTGTGAAGTGTTGTTGTTGTTGTTGTTTTATTCGGATGTGTGTAAGTTGGCGGCAACTCGTTGTGAAAACCTGGAAAAATTGCTTGTGAATGTTGAAAACCGAGACATTTTTAGCATCTTAGTTATTCAGGGACAATCCTGGACAAACCGAGACGTCTGTTCCTTTCTTTTTAAACAGATATCTTCATATATCCTGTTCCCCGGTGAATGGATACAGTATGAAGACAGATCCCGCCCACGCCTAATATCCACCGCTGCATCAGCCTGAGCCGTACTGTACATACAGGCCTGTTTCCAGCTCTTTCTCTGCTCATTAGCAAGCCTGCCTTAACCTGAGCACACAAACAGATGGTGCTCCACAAAGAAATCAAACTCAATTATCACAACAAAGTGCCATTTGTAGCACACATGGGCCGGATATTTTAAGCTCTGGTTGCGTTGGCATAATCCCACCTGAAGACCAGTGCACACCTGATCAAATAAACACGGCTCACCAGATATGAGGAAGCCTGAGTTTCCTCTTGGATATCGAATCTCCGGAAATGTACAAACAGTTGGGATATGAGAAAATGCCAAAGGGATTTCCTAAAAATAGCATGCAATAGAGATAGTCCAAGGGTAGAGCAGAGTGGAGGAGACTCCTCCACCTGACCTGATCCTTTTCTCCTGCTGGATCAAACTCATGTAATTAAAGTTACAGCTGCAAAATCAGTCTGCAGCTCACACACGGAGCTCAGAGAGCACTGTGGAAATGTAATAAACCCACAACGAGGCAGCCGTGACGTCAGCACAGTCAGCACTCAGTTACTGATGGATGCTGCTCACTTTAAGGCAGAGACTGTCGATCACTGCTTTGCTGATTTGTTGCATCCAACTCTGTAAAATTAATTATCATGTTGACAACCACTGGTGGGATATAAGTGCATGTATGAAATCACTGCACTGATAATGCACATGTGCACAGAAAATGTGACAAACTGACCAAATACAACATAAAATGCTGCGTCCACATTAATGTATAAGATATCCATCTATTCAGCTATTTATCAATCTATCTATCCATCCATCCATCAATCTACCAAACCATCTCTATATATCTATCTATCAACCCATCAATCCATCTATTCATATCTATCCACTCATTCATCCATCTATATCCATCATCCCTCCACCCATATTTATCTTTTCATCCATCCATCCATTCTTCCATCCATCATCCTTATTCATTCTTCCATCCATCTCTATCTATCAGACACAAATGTATTAGCAAAATAAAAGTGTTTGTTTTAATAGAGCAAATTTCAATTTTTACTTTTTAAACATTAAACTTTTTAAACTACAGGCTTACATAATGATATTACATCTTTTTCCAGCATAAGTTAGTCCGTGTATTTAAATATTCTAAAGTCTGAGATTCAAACTGTGAACCAACAGATCTCTGACAGCCTTTGTGTCTGTCAGTGAAGATCTGACGGAGCAGTTGGTGTCTGTGTGTCCTGTGGTGAGTTAATGTTCCACCTCTACGCCTGCAGACTGTGATTTTTTCTTTAACATTTTCTTTTTCAATTCGCAGATAAATAATTAACTGGTGTATTCATGTATACAGTCATAGTTCGCTTTAAAACAAAACTGCAAATAAAGGATAAACTGATAAAAGAGTGAAAAAAGGGACATTAAAAGAGCATTAAACTAAATCTCAAACACAACTAAATTTATGAGCCCATAAAACAGAAACGCCTGTAACAAGTTAGCGCAGCATATGCTTTAAAGTCTGGATCAACTCACAACATTAATTACATCGTTGTTAAATAGAGTGTTATTTTTCCGGCTGATAAATGAGTTCAGCGATTCATCAAAGTTGTCATTTGTTAATTTTTCTGCGACACACAGAAGCCGGAGAGAAATCATTAAAAGTTTGTTAGTGACATGTTCTGCACCTGAACCAGGAACTTCACTGATCAAAAACATATACAGCTTTATGCTAATGGGCATAATGAAAACATGTCAAAACAACCCATACATAACTCACTCATACATATATTCACAAGTTTATAAATAGTTCAACATGAATCACAGTCAATATATAAATATATCATCATTTGTTGCAGAAATGCACAAACTGCACTTTCTGAGGAATATGGATTTTACTTGACAGATGACATTTCTGGTAGATTTTAGTGGATTTTAATGGACAATTTTCACTTCAGTAAGAATCAAAAATGTATGTTTTACCTTTAAAGATTGATACAAATACACAGTTTACCATAAAAAGAAACCAAATTTGAAATTCAAACTTTCTAAAAGTCCTTGAAGTTTCCTGATTGAGTGATTGAAGCTTAAAATTGTGATATTTATGTCAAAATTCTACATTTAAAATGTCACTGAAAATAGAGCGATTGCACTAACCAGATCCTGTTAGAAACATTAAATTCTGCTCCTCAGAGACGCTGTGAAGCCAGGATTGATTCTGCTGAGACCAACGGTCACGGGACAAATATTCACCGAAAATCTGTTTACACAGAGCCCAGAGGAGAGGACAGGACAGGAGAGGCTGGAATAAGAGGTTTTAAAAAACAAAATAGTTCAATATGTTAAAAAGTTTTGTATATAGACTATCACATTTCTTTTTTTCTGATTTCTGTCATTCTAACTGTGTTATTCTGCATAAAAACATGTTTGACCTGTTCCCACTCATGCCCTGACTGTGCTGATTGCACAGAGCTGCAGGACTTATAGATTTTATACATCTTCTATATATTGCAGTAACATACAAGGCCAAAGTGAGCAAAATGTAAAAAGCGCGCATTGAAACGTCTCGTTGAGGTTCAGAGGGTTAAGCATGAAAAGAAGTGTTAATCTTACTGTCTGCATGTTTATATGTGCAGCGATGGGAATAGATTTTGTATCTGATTCTACGTCCATCCATCCAGTGATTGCTATGAGTAATAAACCACTTCCAGCAATGCACAGCACCTCTACAGCAGGGATTAACACCATGAGAACAGAGGCCGTCTGCTGGAGGGTGCATAGGTTCAGTCAACACAGACCACAGAGTCAATAATATCAAAGGGTGCAGTGATAGTATCTGGTGACGGAGCAGCCTCAGACCTCTGTGTGGTATCGATAAAGCTTCATATGATACCTTGCATGCACTAACAGGCTTTGGGGCTCAGTGACCTCTGCGTGGCCATCTCCCGAGTCGAGCCGAGGTATCAGTTGACAATTAGTCCCACATGCTGGCTGAATTCAAGGAAGCGCACATCGATACAAATGATTGAGAAACACGGCGTTGGTGTACTGTAGCACTTCATTTCTCTGAACACTGCATATAATCTAAAGGGACCTATAAGCATTTACAGGCAGCCTGCGGGATGTTTTACTGCGCGATCGACAGCTTTAGTGATTATACACATCTCATCTGCCCAGCATTAATTATTCAACCTTCATTCAGTCGTGGAGTAAAGCGGGATTTGTGTTAATTTTCTGCAGAATTTCCGGGAGCATTGCACATAGAGTGGAGATACTGCTCTGTGAGTTACAAAGGTAGCAACCATCAGGGACTCATATCTTGCTGAGGGTGTGGAGAAAAAAATCCATACAGCATTGTAGAGCAATATTTTACATGGCTGTTCTCACACACGGGCACCAAGGGTCAATATTTTATTCATAAATGATTAATATTGCAAATAGAATCTTGGTAATAATATAGTAAAATCAGCTTTTAAGTGTTTTTATTTGTTTTATTTTACCCTGACTTTAGTTAGGGCCATAGAGTGTAACTTGGATGGATTATAGGGCTAATGGGCAGCACCATCTACATGTTTGTGGTGGCATTTATTAACTGCTTAAAAAATAACAATGCTGTTGTTTTTTTAGATGGTGCACAGAATGATTTCACGAGTGCAACTGAAGGTGCACAGTCACATCAACAAATCTACAGTAGAAGAGAATCAATTGAAGCTAATTCAAATGTGAAAGAACCGTTTATGTAATGCACTAATTTCTAGTCAAATAATAAGATAATGATGATTGTTAATGGTGGATTTTAAAGCCCCTGAAGTCAGTTTAGTGTCTGTATGATTTGATCAGTTTGGATGACTTGTGTTGAGAATATTAATCATTAATCATGATGTTTAACTGAGGACATCCTCATATGGACAACATGACACGACAGCTCCCCAATAGTGAAGCCAAAACCGCTGGTTTGCCCCCTGGTGGCTGGCTGCAGTACATGTTATAAGCCCCGCCCCCTCCATGTTAGTGAATCAAACTAATAACTCAAAGTAGAGAGTAAATACATTTTTTCTCATCACACTAATGTTTGTTCAAGTGTTTTTCGGATACATTTGGGTTTAATTAGTTAATTGATTCATAAAACAGGGCCATATCGTTCTGATTGACAGCTGTAATTAACTTGTGATTTGTAAGGTGAAAACCGTATTTTTCGGACCATAAAGTGCACCGGATTATAAAGCGCACTGTCGGTTTTTGAGAAAATTTTATGATTTTAGGTGCGCCTTATAGTCCGAAAAATACAATATGTTAAATTCAAAACTTTATAGTATATTTTAGCATCCCATCTATTTTGGAATCAGGGTTTTATTTAAAGACATGGAGCTGAGCTGAGCACTAACATGCTCCCAGCTGGACTGGCTGCCTCAACAGTTTGTTGTTGTCTGTTGTCAACAAAGAACACAGAAGCTCCCATTAAAATGCAGACACAGAGGCAGCTCTGTTACTATTCAACAGCAATTTACTGTCAAATCCTCCAGCTGCACCACTTTCTGTACAAATTAATTGTTCAAAATACGTGTGCACTCAGTTAAGTTGGACTATATAGACAATAATACCGGCAATAAGTTAGTAAAAGTGATGAAAGTGAAATAAACAGACTGAGAATCTCGAGATCTTGGTAAAGATATAATATTTAGGTGAAAAAGGTCATAAATGGCAATTTACTGCAAAAAGTTTAGATAATGATACTGCAGAGCCTCCAGTGGTAATTACGTTTATGATGTTCTGGTGATATTAGGGCTAAACGTAAGATATTAAAGGGCAGAACATTTAGTAATAACATCATATTAGAATAACTCTTTGTCTGATTTATTGCTCGTGCTTCGTGTCCAGGAGTGGGCAGTTTTCTTTAAAATGTCCTGGATAGAAACGAGGCTGAATGGAGTCTATCAGGTATCATTTGGAGATAAAGTTATCTATAAAAGCAACGTTTACTTCCGCGTAAAAAGAACCAATATTGATTTAGTAGTCTGACTTGGGGTTGAGACAAGAGGAAAACATCTTTGGTAGAGAGTGGTTTCTCACAGAGTGGTATGGATTTTTTCAAAAAGAAGCTTCAGGAACCAGTTTTTCCTAAAAGGAATGAAAGTTCAGGGAGTTTCACATCGGTGCTAAAAAAGCTGATTGAGTTTTTGCTCTTATGGCTTTATATAGCATCCCGCATGTGAGTGTGGTCATGCATGGGCGGTCACTCAAGACAAGACACATTTATAGATATGATGCTGGTGCCAGGGTGCTGCCCTCAATCTGTTTGGAGGTTTTTATTTGTTCAAAGCAGCTGCCACAGGCGGAATAAGCCCCAGCAGCTCGCAGTAAAACCGGACGTATGCACCGTAAAAAAACATTTTAAACAGCCACAAGTCCTTTAAGATAAACTCACAGATGCATCAGTTTTTAATCTTTTTACATTTTACTTACAGTGGCCTTGTATTTCACTGCAATATATAAAATATACATAAAATCCATAAGTCCTGCAGCTCTGTGGAGTCAGCAAAATCATAGCGGAACAACTCAGAAATGCATTTTGTGCAGGAAAACACAGTTAAAATGACCAAAAAAAAACTGTAAAAAGTCAAAGCACAAGCTGAATTTATCTGATAAATATTTTTTTTTAATTTAAATTAAATTAAATCCATATAAACAATATTTTTCCCATAAGGCCCATAAGTCCTATGACTTTTTACACCTCCTCCTGTCCTCTCCTCTGGGCTCTGTGTAAACAGATTTTCAGTGAATATTTGTCAAGTGACCGTTGGTCTCAGCAGTATCAATCCTGGCTTCACAGCGTCTCTGAGGAGCAGAATTTAATGTTTCTAACCGGATCTGGTTTGATTTTAAATGACACATGTAGAATAAAGTGATTTTAACAGTTCGTTTTGGTTACTTTTTCTATCAGAAATGGTAAACTTCAAGGACTTTCAGAAAGAATTTCAAATTTAGTTTCTTGTTATGATAGAGTA